>JZLH01S0443601.1:21823-31955 GCA_001188425.1 Eucidaris tribuloides
TAAAAGCATAAACATAGGGAGTATCTTATTTTTTTCATACTAGGGGACGATAAAAATAAGCCCCATAGAGAGCCACAGAGCAGGTTTTCCGTACTACGAGTGATGTTGACATTGTTTATTTTAGAATGAGTCAACGTTTACAAGATTTCCAGGAGAATCCTTGCCATAGTTACTTGATTCTAGAGTAGTTTCAGCCCAAGTTGAGTACAACCCCCGATCATGTCATTTACCTTTAAAGCACTATTCACTCACCAGTAATGGTCATTCCTCTTACTTTTATACGAGAGTCACAATTCTTTACACTGTAATAATTAAAATTAATGTACATCAAGCGAGATTATCGGCAGAAGGGCCCTAGCATATGTTCCGCAAAAGGCTTTTACACAGTAAATTTTCTCTAATTTGTGAATATGCTTTATTTGTTTGCACTTAACAGATTGAAGAAGGCTCTGAAAACTATCAACTACTTTGATTTCATGTGGAAAAGCAATTGGTTTTCAGGCCTTGACAATCTAATCGTCAAGGCCCTTCTGCCGGAATGACCCACGTCATTTCTGCTTAGTCTGGTATCACCATGACATGAAGTCACAATTACCCTAACCTGGACAGGGGCCTTCACGGCCATCAATGATGTAACGGGGTCGCACCTCACAACGGTGAAAGAGAACAGTAAATGATGAAAGGATGATGATGTTGATGATGATGTGATGATGATGATGATGATGATTGACGATTTGACTATTGAATAGCCAATGGGTGCCTTAGCCAGCACAAACAGTGTTATGAAATGAAGTTACACTACACTGTTAAAACCCTGAGTTGATGAATCAGGGCCATTCAAGAAACAAAGGGTCACACCTTCACAAAGTGAAAAAGAATAGTAATTGTTGACAATGATGATGACATTTGGACATTGCATAGCCAAACGGTGCCATTAGCAAGTAGGCCTGGGACAAAAATCGATTAATCGATTAATCGATTTACCTTTTTGCCGATTGTATTCGAATGCGACTTTAAAATAATCGATTATCGTCGGGTACGAATAGTCTAAATGCTCCTTGCTGAAACTCAAATTTCAGATAACTTGATGTTTACAAATTAAAAAATAATTTAGATATCAATATTCAAGTAAGAAAAATTTTTAGCATGATCAGGACCCAAATATGTTTATCATTATTTTATGCGAAAATAACGATCAAGAACAGTGGATTTACAAATGGCGACACGTAAATTCCGGCCATCCGTACCATCCTGCGCATCGCTTGAGCGAAATATTTTTTTTGCCGACGCAAAAGAAGAGTGAAATGTCGGTTTTGAAAAAACAGAAATGTCAAATACCGTCAATTTTTACTACGTTCTTTCCTTTGCTGACCATTACTTTTCTGAAAAGTGTGTCATGCATTCCGAAACTTGATTCTTCTACGGCTATTGGAAGTTTATCGTACACAGTCGCCATCTTGTTAACAAAATATCCG
The DNA here is from genome assembly GCA_001188425.1 of Eucidaris tribuloides. Classification (NCBI taxonomy): domain Eukaryota; kingdom Metazoa; phylum Echinodermata; class Echinoidea; order Cidaroida; family Cidaridae; genus Eucidaris; species Eucidaris tribuloides. The sequence continues at coordinate 23,299 of JZLH01S0443601.1, forward strand.
TTTACCCAAATATCCATGTATCCGTTTCCCGCCACTATGCAGTGTGGATTACGCGGATACCCCCTTTTTTGCGTGTAACGGATATTTTGTTACCAAAATGGCAGCGCGCTCGCGCAAAGGTGGTGCGACTAAGCGAGTTGCATGCATGAAAGAATTAAAAGGCTGCCAAGCGGCTCGAGCCCGCGTTGCCACCCAGTCGCTGTATAGGCCATCGGTCGGTCACTGGGGTGGGCTTGGGATTTTTTCCACAAAAAAAATTCGCCGGCAGCGTCTGACGGCCTGCTCGATTAACCGGGTCTGTTAAGTGCGCCATCGTTATTTAAAGCGACCTTTGTGCCATTTCACATGAGGACAGCCGAATGCCATATTCTCGAACGTTATTTCAAGTAGGCAGTATTTATTCTGTTAGCTGTCTATTTCAGCAATATGCCAAAGTGAACATGAAAACCGAGGGTACTTAGGGGCACAGAAGAAGTTGGGACGTCTGAAAAAGGCGAGGGAGGGCAAGGCGGTCAGACCAAGTTTGACTAAATTGCATCGGTGACCGACAGGAATCGACAGAGAGCGACCGCTAGGGCTGTACAAGCAGGCCCTATAATCGTCGCCGCTTATTGTGACCGTTACCCTTAGCAGATATCCGGGCATACACGAGCAGAGCACCATCCGGTGCGGCCAATTTTGAATTCACCGGCCCAGTGACTGACGATCTCCCAGCGGCAACCGTTTTCGGGGACGGTGCAGAGACCGCCTCAGCAGCCTGATTAGCGGCTTCGTCTTTTAACCTAAATTGTTCGACCGCGACCGCTCGATTAGTCGGTACCGGGCGGGCGCACCCAGGCCACCTTGGGTGTTTGTGCGGTTGAGTAAAATCGAGCAGCGCCGTAGAATTTTAAACTCCGCCCGCTAAACTTTCAGGTGACCAGATCGTGCCTAAAAACCAGCGGTGCCTAGCCTACCGCTCGGTAACCGGGCGACATGGCCTAAAAAACTCGACGCCCGGCTGCTCGAGCAGGCCAATTTTTTATTCGGGACCACAATGTCAGGCCACTCCTCAGCGTGCTCCACAAGAGACAACAGCAGATTTTTGTACAAAGTTTTCCAAAAGGCCACATGTCTTTTTTACAGTTTTCATGAATAAAAAAAGCCGCAAAAAGCACAGTGAAGAAACCCATGGGTGGGGGGGTGGGGGGGGGCTGAGCTGTATTGCTTAATGGCCGCAGTGCGGCGGCAAATATAACAGGTTGCCATGACAAATATTCCTGGAGGAGCCCAGTGGTCCGCGCCAGTACGCTTTATTCCTGCAGGGTCCTACCGATCACCGGCGGCTACGGCCCGATTCTTAAAAATCGCCGATGGCCGGTGGGAGAACCGCTAATCGCCGATGAACCGGGTGCGGAGGACCGTCGGATGGCCGGTGGGAGACCGTCCCAGGAATCGGTTAGTCATCATTCGGTTAACTGCCGGTCCCATCGCTGAAAGCTCCCTCAGATTTTGCCCAGTTTTGACTTAAATCGATCGCGCTGACCGACGGAAATCGACAGGCCGCCGCGGAGCATCGCTATTCGCTTAGGCTTTACAGCCGCCTACATGCCTCCAAGAACGCTGGCGATGCCTAAATTCCAGCGCGACCGAGCAGGCATAAATCGGAAGCACTGCTTTATTTGTGACCGATAGCTTAACTCTATTCAGAGCTGAAGTATTACAGCCTTCAGATTTGGTATTATGCCCCGTAATGGGAGCAGAGGCATTATGTTTTCGGGTTGTCCGTCGTACGTTCTATCGTCCGTGCTTTCCGTACGTCGTACGTCCGTACGTCCGTGGGCCGTGCGTCACACTTTCTTGTTAACAAGATTACTGAAGTACCGCTGGAGGTTTTGATGATACTTGGACAAGGGTAGCCACTAGTCTAAGGATGAATTGATTAGATTTTGGGACAAGGTCCGTCAAGGGTCAAAGGTTCAAAGAGTCAAAGGTCAATGAACTTTGTCCTAAAATGCCATTTTTTGACGATAAACTCCAGTTTAGGAGTGCTCACTGTGGTGATGTATTGGTCGTTAGGTTTAAACAAAAGACAAGATGTTTGTAAGTTCACGGGGGCAAAGGGCAAGGTCAAGGGTCAAAGGCGTCAAGAACTTTGCCTAAAATGCATTTTCGGCGTCATAACTTCAGTTAGGAGGCTCACTGTGATGTAATTTGTGGTTAGATTCAAAGCCAACAGACAAATATTTTGTTAGAGTCACAGGGGCAAAGGTCAAGTCAAGGGTCAAAGCGTCAATGACCTTTGTCCCAAATCGCGTTTTCGGCATCATAACTTCAGTTAGGAGTGCTCACTGTTGATGTAATTTTGGTGGTTAGATTCAAACCAAAGACAAATATTTTGGTAGAGTCACATTTGTCAAAGGTCAAGGTCAAGGGTCAAAGGTCAATGGAACTTTGTCCTAGAATTCTATTTTCTGGCCTATAAGTTCAGTAAGGAGGTTCACTGTTGTGTAATTGTGGTTAGGTTCAAAACAAAAGACAAATATTTTGGTAGAGTCACATGGCGTCAAAGGTCAAGGTTCAAGTGTCAAAGGTCAATGACTTGTCCCGAAATCCTTTTCTGCCTTTAAGTTCAGTAAAGAGTGCTCACTGTTGCATGTGATTGCAGTTAGGTTCAAACAAAAGAAATATTTTGGTTAGAGTCACAGGAGTCAACGTTCAGAGGTCAAGGGTCAAAGCGTCAATGACTTGTGTCAAACTATAGCTTCAGTTAGGAGTGCTAGCTGTTGATATAATCAGGTTGTTAGCTCCGCTACATAGTGGCGCACAGGCCAGAGGCATACCATCGACTTGCGTTGCAGTCGAACTTTTCTAGTTTTTATTTTTTTTTACCAAAGGAAATTAACTCTTATTTATCGATGTAATTTATGATGTATTTTTGTATCTGTTGCGGCCATTTTTCTTGACATACCTCCAAATTCTCTAAGCTAAACGAGTGTCAATATTAAGTCGTTAAACTGATAGTTCATGGACGCATGATAATTTGTACAATTCAGGCTATCTGAGCCTGACACAACAGGCCTCGGGGTGTCATCCGGTCGCAGTGACATTGGAGAGAAAAAAAAGTTGCAGGGCTTGGAAATTCAGCTAACAGGGTGTTTTCTTTAAACTATGGCAAACTCACATGTGCATTGGTAATTGACACAACACTATTAGTCATGTTAGGTAGTTGCACTTTTTAAAATATACACAACTGGTAATTGCTTAAAACAAAAAACAAATTGGGACTATTAATTTCTGGACGAAAATCAGGCACTTTGTCAGCCATTTTGTATTTCGTGCCATACCTCTAATTCTCAAGATGACAGGTGTCAATCATAAGATCGTTTACTATTGCCATTAGGAATCATAAACATAACTAGACTTGTGTGAGGCTACACGGGCCTGACATCACAGGCCTCGGATACTCACCCGCCCGTAGTGCCGTTCTCATATAGGAAAGAATGGGTCACAGGGTCTGGAGAATGAGACTATCATGTGTTTCTTGGAAATATGCAAATTAACATTCATCTGCTGATGATCAACACTATTAGGACTTGTCTCAGGTAGAGACTTCATAAATTTAACAACAACTAATAGTCCATTACTAAAACAAACGCTTGACTTTAATTTTTCTATAAAATAAGGCATTTTGGCGGCATTTTTTTTTTCGTATATCTCAAATTGCCCAGGCTGAACCGAGTGTCAACGTTTTTCAGATTGTTTCAAGTTGATTGGTCTCCAGGAATCATAAGTCTGCAAAGAAAAAACACTATAGACCCTAAAACAAGGTCCAGCCCAGAATCTGGATTTGCTGCCGCGACTAGTATTTTTGGAACATGGCAAAAAACATTCAAGTAGGGAGCAGAGCATTGTCAATCAACCCTGTCAAGGTAATTGCCCGATTTCCTTGCAGAGCTAGACCAACCAGGCCCAAAATTGGCTTGATCTGGGCCTGATCGAGTTGACAGGTTGCATGGAACCCTAGCATGATGTCTAGACCATCTATCTGTGGATCCATCGGCAGTTTGTTTATCTCCATTTATTGCTATAGCTCTGTCTATCCTATTTATCTATGCATTTTGTCTGTCTGTTCAGTTATCTCTCTATCTATCAATCTGTCTCTTTCCCTATCTGTTTGTCATGTAATATAAGCCTTGATGTATTTACCTTTTATTCTATTCATAAATCTATTGATCCATTGATCTATCTCTCAATCAATATTTTTTCATTTCAACTATCTGTGATTTGTCGTATCAAGTCTAATCAATCTATTGACACAGCTGTCCATATGTCCCAGCTATTGATCTTATTAGTTATGAGATTCACATTTTTGAAAAATACACAAAGATAAGTGGAAGTTTGGAAATGAATGAATCATGAATCATTGATTAAGGACTTATCGTGATGATTAATTCTGAAAAAAAAAATGGGGGGAAAAAAAAAAAAAACCCCCCTGATACTTCTTAACTCTTAATCATGCCAATGTCGCAAATAGTACCACACCAATACACATAAATGTCCATAAGCCTGTAATTTTATGAAACGTAACAGTTAATGAGTTGGAGGAGAGGGTTCTGTGAGCCTTGAAATTCTCTCTTCTAAGCCCTTGAATAAAATTCATTATGAAAATATTACTTTTACCGATATTATATTGCAGTAGAATTTCAGCCACCAGAATTGATGTGGATGGGTGGTGGACATCAGCTAGGTAAAATGCAGTCAATTCATTGTTTTATTTATTTACATTTCTATTCATATGTACTGTATCAAAAACAACAACAACAAAATCTTATGATTTTTGTTCCACCCCCACTAGCCTGTCGTCCGATTCATGGACCGGATCGCCAAGTACCGAGACTTGAACCAAGAAATCTTTAACACATGAAAAGTCGTTGAAGATTGGTGAAACCGGAGCCCACCGTAGAGGGAGTGCAGCTCTTCAGCCTCCTATACACCAGTCACTCTCAAACAGTAAAGAAGGGATTGGTACCAGCTCTTCAAGCCTCCTATACACAGTCACTTGTAAACAGTGAAAAGAAGGGATGGTACCAGCTTTCACACCTCCTATACATCAGTCACTCACAAACAGTAACGAGAAGAGATTGGTACCCTCTCTTCAACCCCCATCACCAGTCACTCGTCAAACAGTGAAGAGAAGGATTGGTACCTCTCTTCAAAGCCACCTTCTACACAGTCGCTTGTCAAATATGATGAAGAAAAGGATTGGTACCCTCTCTTCAGCTTCTAATAACACCTGTCACTCAAACAGTGAAGGAAAGGCGATGTGGTACCTCCCTCTCTTCTAGCCTCTATACACCAGTCGCTTGTCAAAACAGTAAAGAGAAAGGATTTTCCAGTGTTCTTTTAGAGGAAATTGTATTGTATTATTTGGATATATTTGGGGCGTATGGGTATGAACTGTTGAAAGTTTGGCATGGAAATAATCCCAGCTGAGCTGATAACTCGAATAATTGTTGCAACAAAATATGTGTATTCGACACTACTGGAAGATGTTATTTGATATTACAATATACGCGCATTCTCCTAGCACACAGTCCGAGATCTCGCGTTTCGTTCGTTTCCCAACGGGTTAAGAAGTAAGCTGTGGTCAAAAAGTGTGCTTCTGTCATGTTGCGAGTATATGTGTCTCATCATGTTAAAAGATGAATTTGATTCAATATAGCATGCAATCTCACTGATCCTAGCACAAAGATCTGTCATACTTGGCCCTTAACTGGTTGGAGACAATTTCGATTCATTGATAACATACAGTTTCCAAGATCCTCATCTCGAGATATCTGGTTACTTGGTCATCTAACAGTCGTTAACAGTTAAGACTGTAACAATGTTTCAGTTGTAAAAATCTTGCAGCTACATGATTGCCCATGCTACTAGTGTCTTTGATACAGTCTTAAAAATGAGCCTGAAAAAATTTGCAGTGTAACAATCATTAAGTGGTTTAAAAAATGTAGTGAAATCAGTTGGAAGAGACCATTTCCAGCTTTTCTCCACTAGACTGCTGTGCATTGCAGATTTCCTATCGCACGATATAAAATTAATGTGCAATTTGTATCTGACATATACTAGTGACAGATAACTGTCCAAACTTTGTGTTCTTCTAGGGTGTTTATTGGGTCCATTCAAACACGCTGTCAGAATGTCAGATAGCAAATTTGACAATTTTTTAAACGGGTCTTCCACAGTGTTATATTAGTGTCTTTTTACATAAATCAATTCCCTGCCTATAGAGAGAGGTATGATGAAGAAACATATATATTTGAGAGCAGAGTTGTTCAAAGTAGTTGTAATAATTTCAAAATGCTTCTCAAAATAAATTCTTGTTTACTTCCACATATAACATTAAAAATATGGTAATTCTGTTCATTTATGCTTATTTTATAGATGTATTTGTAGTGAAAAATTTGGCCCAAACTGGAAGACCACATCATGATACACACACAATTAATTGAATATGATTTCTAAAAATCAATGTTGCGGCTGTTGTCATTATGGAAGTTAGTTATTATTTTAAACAGTTGGACCATTATTGTAGCTGTCAAGTTGCTTAGTATAATCATAATTTCCAGATTTTTGAATATGTTCAAATTTCTATGACTGTCAGCATTTGCTCTACCCATGAAAGACAAGACGATTTGGGTGAACTAAAAAGATTACTTTATCACAAGTAATTCACAATACAAAATTATTTTGCTGGTACTTCTCACCTTGGCAATGTCGTGTATCATATTTATACTTAATTTGAATTTGCTTTAGAATACATGAATAAAATAGAACCAACCAACCAAAATGTTGCCAATCTGACTATGCAATGACTTGCAAATTTGAGAAATTTAATATCTCTTTGTGATTATAAACATTTAGACAATGTATCACCCATTATCAACAATGATCAGTACTATTCTGGAGGTGTGATTTGCTATTTCTACTCAAATTTTGCAATTTTAAAAGGTAGTACACACACTCACTATATTTGATGGACATCATCCTTCATGCATAATAGCAACAGGGTTTCAATCATTAACAGGAATCCAATAGGAAATATTTCCATCCAGTAGATTGCATTGCCTTTTTCCCCTCTTTTAACCATTTAACCTGTTAGAGACCAAGTACCAGATATCTCAAGATGAGGTCTATGGAAAATGTATGTTATAATGAAATCAAATTGTCTCCAACCAGTTAAGGGCCAAGTATGACAGATCTTGTGCTGGGATCAGTGGAGATTGCATGCTATATTGAAATCAAATCATCTTTAACATGATGAGACACATATACTGCAAATGACAGAAGACACTTTTTGACAAGCTACTTCTTAACCCGTTGGAAAACGAGAACGCGAGATCTCGGGCTGTGGTCTGAGGAGAATGCGCGTAATATTGAAATCAAATCATCTTCAGTAGGTCAATACACATATTTTGTTTGCAACATTATTCGGTTATCAGCTCAGCTTGGGATTATTTCCATGCCAACTTTCAACAGTTCATACCCATGCCCCAAATATATCAAATAACTACAATACAATTTCCTCTACAAAGAACACTGGAAACAATCCTTTCTCTTTACTGTTTGACAAGTGACTGGTGTATAGGAGGCTAGAAGAGAGGGTACCAATCCCTTCTCTTCACTGTTTGATGAGTGACAGGTGTATAGGAGGCTAGAAGAGAGGGTACCAATCCCTTCTCTTCACTGTTTGATGAGTGACAGGTGTATAGGAAGCTTGAAGAGAGGGTACCAATCCCTTTTCTTCACTATTTGACAAGCGACTGGTGTAAAGGTGGCTTGAAGAGAGGGTACCAATCCCTTCTCTTCACTGTTTGACGAGTGACTGGTGTATCAGGGGTTTGAAGAGAGGGTACCAATCTCTTCTCTTTACTGTTTGATGAGTGACTGGTGTATAGGAGGTGTGAAGAGCTGGTACCAATCCCTTTTCTTCACTGTTTGACAAGTGACTGGTGTATAGGAGGCTTGAAGAGCTGGTACCAATCCCTTCTCTTTACTGTTTGACGAGTGACTGGTGTATAGGAGGCTTGAAGAGCTGCACTCCCTCTACCGGTGGTGCCTCCGGTTCACCAATCTTCAACGACTTGTTCAGGATGTTAAAGATTTCTTGGTTCAAGTCTCGGTACTTGGCGATCCGGTCCATGAATCGGACGACAGGCTAGTGGGGTGGGAACAAAAATCATAAGATTTTGTTGTTGTTGTTTTGATACAGTACATATGAATTAGAAATGTAAATAAAATAAACAATGAATTGACTGCATTTTACCTAGCTGGATTGTCTCCCCACTCCATAATCAATTCTGTGCTGAATTCTACCTGCATGTAATATGGGTAAAGTAATATTTTCATAATGAATTTTATTCAAGGGCTTAGCAAGAGAGAATTTCAAGGCTCACACCCTCTCCTCCACTCATTAACTGTTAACGTTTCATAGAAATTACAGCTTTATGGACATTTATGTGTATTGTGTGGTACATATTTGCGACATTGGCATGATAAGAGTTAAGAAGTATCAGGGGTTTTTTCCCCCATTTTTTTTTCAGAATTATATCATCACGATAGTCTTATATGATTACATGATTCATTCATTTTCCAAACTTCCACTTCATCTTTGTGTA
>JZLH01S0443612.1:0-14618 GCA_001188425.1 Eucidaris tribuloides
CCCATAATTCCCATGCAGCCCCATGAAGCAGCAATGCCCCTTCCTGTACCCATACGAAAACATACTAGCTCTGCCTCTGACCTGCATTTTCTCAGAACTAAGACAGATACTTGTCACATGTGTAACATAATGCCTCGCCGACCGACTAGAAAATATAAGCAGCTTGAGCTGCCGAGACAAACACTAATGAAAGTGACATTTTCATCTGACCACTTCAACATCACAAGTCTGTTACTGTCATGTGAGATATAAAGTTACATTTGCTTGCTGGGACACGAAAAGTAAATTTATGTTTAGAACGTAGAATGTAGGGGAAAATGTACCGCTTGTATAAACCCCCGTAGGATGTGATATTTTAAACTGTCATTGCACCACTTGACTAGATTTGATGATCAGAAGAATGCGATGGGAAAGGTGGTCAATCACAAAAGAGGGACCTTAAAGGTAGGGAATAGAGGTGGCGAAATTTGATCTAAACCTCCTTTGATTATCATGGAAAAAACATCGTCGATAACACGATTTATCGCCCGAGCTGAAAAACAGATTTGTGGTGAATAAGATAGGCTTAAATTGACAGTGCGCTCATTAGGGCTGTTATCAAAATGTGGTCTAAACAATGTTGCTTTCTGTAGACCCTCTTGTAACTAGATCTAGAGATTTGTGGTGCCGACTGTTTGTGATTGGCATTTTTGGTGGGCAGTGTGTTGACAGATTTGTTGACAAAATACTACATGCACTATTGCTCTTGCACTACCACAAGTTTGATAGGTGAACAGGTTATTATAATTCCAATTTAGTTTCTAATGTAGCTCCTATACTATGCTAAAAGTTCTTAGATGGTATTTTCCTATATCTGTAAAGTTAAATAATGCTAATTTTTTGGCATGGAAAAGAGATGCCCTGACTTTAAAGGTTAGTGACATGATTAGGAACACTTGAAAAAATCTCAAGAACCAAATGAGTTGAAATATATACACTGTACCAACTATACACTAGCACGAGTGGATCTCCCACCTGGGAGGATTTGTCTGTAATTTGTTTACTTATGGAGAATCAAGCATAAACATAGGAGTATCTTAATTTTATCCGGGGACGATAAAAATAAGCCCCATGGAGAGCCACACAGCAGGTTTCTGTGCTACGAGTGATGTTGACATTGTTTATTTTGGAATGAGTCAATGTTCTGTTAACGGTAATAAGGATGATGTTAATTCATAAGTTGAATTTGATTTAAATTGAATCATTTGTTAACTGATTGGTTATACAAATGTACTTTGATGATTAACTTTGATCACGTGTCTTGCAAGCATTAAGATAGTACCCAAAATGTGCATAATGATAATAATAATAATAATAATAATAATAATAATAATAATAATAATAATAATAATAATAATAATAATAATAATAATAATAATAATAATAATAATAATAATGCGTTGCTAGTTTTATATAGTGAATTTTACGTCACCATTATTTCACCATTATTATTTTCAAAAAAAGGTGCAATATTGATCATAATTCTCCTCCTTCTTCTCTTCTCTTTTTTTAGCTCATCCGGCCCGAAGGGCCTGATGAGCTTATGCCATGGCGTGGCGTCCGGCGTCCGTCCGTCCATCAAGTTTTGAAAATGCTTTCTTCCGTGTTCTTCGTATTTCTCAAAACCGAAGTTTTTGATTCGTGATTGTATCAGTGATAGGGTAGTGGGGATTTAAAACTTCTAAACACAGAGAATCGTGCCAATTATTATAATTTTTAATTAATGCAAATTATTTCGAAATCACAAAAATCTCTTTTCTCCTTACATTTCATGCACGATTTTGATTGATGCTTATTTGTAGGCATGAGTTATGCAATTAAATTCTACACAGAATTGTGAATTATATTCCATATGATTAATTATGGAATTTATGCAAATTTATGCCCAAAATAAAAAATGCTGCTCTTTTCCACATTTCTTGACGCGATTTTCATTCTTTTGTTGATCCTGATAAGGCAGGAGGGGGCTTAAGACTTCTACACACACAAATTTGAAATTAATCATTATGCAAATTTAAAATTAATCCAATATAGCAATTTATGCAAATTGTTCGAAATCAAAAAATGCCTTTTTCTCCTTCATTTCTCAACCAATTTTAAGTTGCATATACTTTATATAAGGTAGGGCTGAGTTATTGCCACATTAAACTTCTACCACGAATTTGACATTACTACTCACTTAATAATTATTGGTTATTTATGCAAATTAATCCAAAAATACAAAAATTCGCTTCTTCTCTCACATTTCTTGAACCGAATTTCATTCTCGTTTGTTTGATCTGATCGGCTAGGTGGGAGCTTCAGAGCACTTCTACACAAATTGTGAAATAAATTCAATTATCGCAATTAATAAATTAATGCAATTATGCAAATTATGCAAATTTATTCAAATCCACTAAATAAATATAAAAAAATGCTTCTTCTCATTTTCTAGTTTGTTCACCAATTTTGATTTGGTTGCTTATCTGGTTAGAGATAAGCTCTGGGTACAGCTAACTTCTACACTAATATTTAACCGTTGTCCATTAATTAATTATGTATAAGTTAGTGGCAATTTATTCCAAAATAACAAATTTATTTCCAGCTTCCCTTATTCATATCGAAGTACTATTAATTTGGTTCGCATTCAATGTGCTTTTCCAACACAAATATCAAGTATGGAGCCCGGAAAGGATCCGGGGATGCAATTCATATATAATTCATGTAGTTATTAACTTATTTTTTTTAATATTATTATTTTATTTTTTTCATGTCCCTTCCAGGATGTGAAATACTATTTTTACACTTAATTTTTTTATATCATGTTTTTCCGGGACATTCAAATTTTAATCTTTTCACCAAGTATAAAACTTGACCACATAATTTCGGACTATAGTGAGTTGCGAGATGCCGGTGAGCGCTACGTCACTTGACGTTTTTAGTTTCTTTATTCCCGCTTCACTCAAATTTATAATCTGTGTTCCCCCTCTTCCTCCTTTTTTTATTTTTCCCTTTCCCTCCCCTTTTTCCCTTTCCCCTTCCATCCAATTTATCTGTTCCACTTTTCTCTCCTGTTCTTTTTGTAATTAATATTCCTTGCACATTATTTGTGCATATGTTTGCTTGTTTGTGTGTGTTTGTTTGTGTGTGTGTTTGAGTGTGTGTTTGTATGCGTTTGTGTGTGTGTTTGTATGTGTTTGTGTGTGTTTGTGTGTTAGTGTATTTGCGTGTGTGTTTTGTTTGTGTGTGTTTGTGTGAGTGTTTATGCGTGTGTGTTTCTGTGTGTGTAAATGTATGTGTGTGTTTCTTTGTGTTTCTCTCTCTCTCTGTGTTTCTGTGTGTGTGTTTATGTATGTATGTGTTTCTGTGTGTGTGTTTATGTATGTGTGTGTTTCTGTGTGTTTCTCTGTGTGTGTGTGTGTGTGTGTGTGATTTCCACATATTTATTTTCACCGGAAACCATCCCAGTTTGAGGTAATTGTTTAAAAATGTAGAATTATTTACTGTAGATTATATATGCTAAAGTTTGACGAAGATTGTCTGTATTTACAATGATTTCAGTCATACCTGTTTAAACATTAATTTACTATATTAATCTATACCTGAGATTTTTGTGTTTACGCTGTTTACACATTTATTTCTTAACACTCCTTTATTTCCAACTTTGGTTTTTTGCTGAAACTTTCCTTTTTTGATATTTCTATTTTCATTTCTTATGTCTGTCAGATTTTTCCACCTATTATTCATATGTAATTATGTATACAAGATTATGGTTTAAATTATGTGTATTTTACTCATACCAGTGGTTGTAATTGCCATACTTTGTAACTCTTTGAGTTGCAATTTTGTGAATAAATAAATAAATGAATGAATGAATAAATAGATAAATAAATAAATAAATAAATATATGAATAAATAAATAAATAGAAAAATAGAAAAAATAAATGAATGAATAAATAAATAAATAAATGAAATATAAAAAGGCTGCGCTCCACGATTCAAATCATAACCGCACTAGACTTCGCAGTACAAACACCACTCTACCAACATCTCCGTCATGCTGAAAAAAAAAATCGATGAACCCTGCCTAGACATTATCGTGACGTATTTCGACTTATGAGCAACTTACAAATAATGCGTGTGGACGTATGTAAACGACAGCATAACTTACCTGCAACGTATGGCCCGCGTATGCGGGACGTATGATCATACGCTGGCATACGTCAAACAATTTTGTGCCTGCATAAAATTTTTCGTCGAAACTCGAAGTACTACGACGTATACCAGCGTGCTTCAGCGTACACATAACTAATGCAACACTTATACAAAACTTACTCATAACCTATTCAACGTATGACCACGTATTCGCAAAATTTTTCATACGTCGGCATACGCTGGCTAAATCGTCGAAGTGTGCCCAGCGTGCTTCATCGTGCTTCAGCGTGCACATAACTTAGACAAAACTTACCCATAACTTAGTCAACGTATGACGACGTGTTCGCCAAATTTTTAATACGTCGGCATACGCTGGCTAAATCGTCGAAGTGTGCCCAGCGTGCTTCATCGTGCTTCAGCGTGCACATAACTTACACAAAACTTACCCATAACTTAGTCAACGTATGACGACGTGTTCGCCAAATTTTTAATACGTCGGCATACGTTGGCTAAATCGTCAAGGTGTGACTGTGCCCTAACACAGCTGATGTGACAAGATATAATACTGAAACCAGATTTTTTGATGATGACCGGATGTATTTTGTCTAACACCAACCATAATATTGCACATCAGAGAATTGGGATCTGGGAAGGTCATCTGAAGGTCACGATCCTTGTCAAGTTGTTTATTCATTTCCCACTTAGGATCAGGAGTTGATGGGAGGAGCTGATAGGAGTGTGCATCACAGCCGAATAAATCCGGACGGAAAATCACTCCAGCGTGAGCCTCCCTCACATCTCGATATCAACAAATATACCCGTGGGGATTCAAGGGTGGCACTGGTAGGGGAAACCCCCTATCACAGGGGATTTTAGCTAAGCATAGTGGGTAGGGGATACCTACATGTATGGGGAAAGTGACCTTCCGTATTAAGGGATTTTGATCAATCTGAAATTATTCTGACAATTTTCAAAAATATTCTTGAATCCTCGATTGGTTAAAAAAAATATCCATACATGTACACTGTATGTTGTTGTACAATATTGCTGGCAGAAGGTCCTTAACGTGAAAACTATTGGCCTTTTCACTTGAAATCAAAGTCATGCAATAAGATTGCCGGAGGCATTATGTTTTCGGGTTGTTCCTCCGTCTGTGTGTCCCTTACCGGTTCTTGTTAGCACTGCTGTAACTTAAGAACAGCTGATCGAATTTTGATGAAACCAGGACCAAGTATGTTCTATGTGGCAACAATAAACTAATTAGATTTTGGAGTTGAAAGGTGTAGGTCAAAGGTCACAGGGCCTAAAATATCTCAACTTAACGGCTGGTCGGATTTTGATGTAACTTGGGAGAATTAAGTATGTATTATAAGGCACCAATGAACTAATTAGATGTTGAAGCTGAAAGGTCAAAGGTCACACGGCCTAAATTATGTGTGATTTGGGCCCGTCACCACGAAAACTTGAGGAATGCTGGTCAGATTTTGATGTAACTCAGGTGAAGTATAAGGCACCAATGAACTGCTTAAATTTTGGAGCTGAAAGGTCAAAGGACACTGGGCCAAAAATATGTCTGATTTGGGATCATTACTCACGAAAACTTGAGGAATGCTGGTCAGATTTTGATGTAACTCGGGTGAAGTATAAGGCACCAATGAACTGCTTAAATTTTGGAGCTGAAAGGTCAAAGGACACTGGGCCAAAAATATGTCTGATTTGGGATCATTACTAAGATAACTTAAAAATGGCTGATATTGGATTTTGATGTTACTGGGGTAAAATGAGTATTATAAGGCACCAATGAACTGATTAGATTTTGGAGCTCAAAGGTCAAATGTCAAAGGTCACCAACTCTAAAATATATCTGATTTGGGCTCATTACTGTGATAACTTGAAAATGGCTGGTTGGATGTTGATGTAACTTGGGGGAAGTATAAGGCACCAATCAACTGATATGATATTAGAGTTGCAAGGTCAGAGGTCAAAGGTCACAAGGCCTCATACATGTCTGAATTGAGCTCACTGTCGCGATAATTTAAGAACTGCTTATCGGATTTTACTGTAACTTGTTCAAAGGTCACAAAGGCTTCTTATCTCATTGGTCTTGCTACCATGGTAATTTGAGGCTTTTCAAATTACATCAATTGTGAGTGCAGACTGCAGAGGCATACCCATTGACAGCGCGCAGCTGCTCTAGTTAGATCCTTCAATCAGTCTGTTAAGAGCAAATTTCAAATCAGGCAATATTTCTTAAATTATAGAAAATTCATTGTTAAAACCCTTTTGCTGGGAACATATGCTAGGGCCCTTAATTCTGTCGGCCATTGGACGAATTTGTCTACAGGTAGACATTTGGGTAAATCCATTGTCTTAGTTGGTCACTTCCCTAGTGCAGAAACTGTAATTACACAAATCATGAATATAAACTTTCTAAATTAAAATAAATCTCAATTGCATTTGATAAGGTTGTTTTGTAGGGGAAAACTTACTTTTGTATGGGAAAAGTCAGTGGATTTTTGTAGGGGAAAACTTACTTTTGTATGGGAAAAGTCAGTGGATTTTTGTAGGGGAAAACTTAGTTTCATAGGTGAAAAAGTGGGATGTAATAGAACGTAGGGGAAAAGCAGTGTCGATAGGGGAAAACGCATGTGATGTAGGTGGAAATGACAATTTTGACCGGCAGCCCTGCGGGGATTTCTTGACGGCGTAGTAACCATCTCCTTTCATAGCACTGCAGGCACAAACTGTAACACGCGGACTCTTGACATGAGAGGCAGGGTGATGGAGACTGCTTTGATGCCAATTGCGTCATCAATTTAATGCCTGAGTGATCAATGCTCTTGTGTGCGCTACCTGTGTTGAGAGTTTCCAGGCAAGTCCAACTTGAGCTTTCACTTCATCTCAGGTGAGTGCATTGATAACATACAGTTTACCATACACACTTGTTTTGATTGTATGTTGTTGCTTTCTGAAAATAACCTCTGACAACCTCGTTCATACCAATGTGGGGTCTATTTAGTGCAGTAGATCATGTACAACCCTTACAGCTGTCGGCTACAAGTATCTCCTCTTGCTATTATGTTCAGTCATGTGAAGGTAGCACGTACACAGGGTTAAAACAATCTTGCACCTGTGTTTTTATCAGAGGCCAAGACCGAGTCCGAGTCACTACTCTCTGAGGCCAAGGCCGAGTCCGAATCACCACCCTCCGAGGCCGAAGCCGAGTCCGAGTCACCACTCTCTGAGGCCGAGGCCGAGTCCAAGTCACCAACCTACGAAATAATGTAATATTTTAGGGCATGGTTTTAACATTTTAAAATTACTTTGAAACCCTAAAACAGATTAAACACAATCACAGGTGTTCAACCAATCAACCATTCATTCAGATTAACACTTACTGAAATTTATCAATTTGAAAAAAGCTTCAAACAAATAAAGCAAAAGCTGCTAACTTCGAAGTAAAAAAATATTTGATATAAATGGCTAAATGCCATCAAATCATTGAGCTAATGAACTTGCATTGACTTTCATAGTGCCTGTCTTGTTACTAATAGTCATGGCCGCAAATCCAGAGGGGACAGGGGAAATGAGCAGCGAAATCATGGAAAAACATGGACCCACATGAATAACTGTGTGAGACCCAGGATGCCAGTTTTCAGGCAAAAGACTGAATTCAGTCCTGGGCAATTGATTTTCAGGCCATATTTTAGGCTTTTTGTGTACAAATTAGCTCATCAAGGGCAAATTGTTGGCCCTCTCATAAATTTTAAGTGGCATTCCTGTGAGACTTATACGGGGAGTGTAGATTGTGTTTAGAGGTGAATTTACTTTGTATCATGTTATATTAGGATTTCCACAAAATTTCATTATGAAATATTAGTGGAAAATACTTCAAAATGCATGTCCAAACAAATGAGATGGCATTTATTCTTAGATTCACCAGATTCTAAAAAATCTTGCAACCTCGACCCGGCCTTGACCGAGGCGGCATGTTACGAGGCCGAGGCCGAGTCCGAGTCACGGGATTACGAGTCATGGGATTATGCTTGCAGATAACAAAAACTAAAAAAAATGCAAACATAATTGCTAAAAATAAAAGTAAACTTTAGAAATGGGTGGTGGGTGGTGGGGGGAGGGGGGGGGGGGAGGACGACATCTGCACCCATCCCCTCCCCCTCCAGATCGCCACCCATGATTCAGACACAGTGTGGTTTAGTTGAAACAGTAGATCTTTCCTTCCATTCCTTTTCCTTGTTCTTCCTTATTTTGTATCCGTATGTTAGGAATTTGTCGTATCAGTGAAATCCACACCACTCCAAATCCTCCGACTAGAAATAAAAAGTGGTTACCTCGTCCTGAATCCCAACCGAAGGTGAACACTAAGAGGTTAAGTGTCCGCTTTTTGTAAAGAAATCCGTAGGCCTTCACGCAACAAGGAGGCTTACACGGATAATTCTTGAATTGAGATTGTGGTGGATGCATTTTTTCCTTCATGTTTGCTGGCAGCAATGTAGCTTGTCTGAAATAAAGACTGGAAATTAGGCGCGTTTTGGGCGTAAACCTACCTGCTTTTGTTTTGTTATAATGGAAAGGCTTGAATGCACTGATACAGTTTCCACAACACTCAAAATGAAATGCAGTCCACCAAGTGGGAAAAAAGAAATGATAAAAATAAAGAAAAGAGATACAATTCTGTGAATTCAGCAATCAATTTTAGGGTGTAAATGGTGAGAATATGTGGATGACAAATTTGGCCAGCAAATTCAAGAATTTAGTTTCCTGTAATGTGCATTGTTTGTACGGTTGGAAACAGAATGTGATGGGGGGGGGGACTACAGTCTGATATCCTGATACAGCCATCAACAATGACAACATTAACAACAACAATAAGTGCATACTAGGGCTGGCCGATGTTTGGATAATATCGAAATTAATCGATGTTGAAAAAATATCGAATACACGATAATGATCTCTTGATTATTTCAAAATATTGCCAGAGGCACGATATGGCACAAAATACCATCGATTATAAAAACCTAATGGGGTAAATGCATGCACTGTAGTGGGAGGGACCAAGAATTCCCCATAGCTAAGAATACTCTGCACACGACAGATAAAAACAGGGAGGTAGGAGTAAAATGAGAGACCTCCATGCTGTTCAGCTATCAAACTTGTGGTAGTGCAAGAGCAGTGGTGTATTTTGTCAACAAATCTGTCAACACACTGCCAACCAAAAATGTCATTTATAAACAGTCGGCACCACAAATCTCCAGATCTAGTTACAAGAGGGTCTACAGACAGCAACATTGTTTTAACCACATTTTGATAAGAGCCCTACAGAGTGCACTGTCAATTTAAGTCTACAACAGATTTATCTTGTTCATCACAAATCTGTTTTTCAACTCGGGTGATAAATCGTGTTATCGACGATGTTTTTTCCACGATAATCGAATGAGGTTTAGATCAAATTTCGCCACCTCTACTCTAGTGCATACATCAACCCGTACTGCTCTAGAACCATCAATTGCAGCAGAGTGAGATTAAGAGCCTCCTTGCAGGAACAGAATTTAAGATTTTCAAATCCCCCATTTACCCTAGTTGTCGGTTTTCAGTCAACAAAAATAATTATTGGTGATCCGCGTAACCGTGGATCACCATACATTTCGTCAGAATATTTTTTCTTTATTCGTGTTTCTTTCTGGTCATTTTTTGTTCAGACGATATCTCAAGAACGATAGTGTTAATAATCTTGTAACTTAGCACAATTATGTCTCATGTTAATACCTTGCCATGGTAACCCGGTCAATATAGTTAATAGAACATCTGTGACGTCATTTATGACGTCAAAAGCCAAAAGTTAGACAAAACCTACATTTGCGATATCTCAAGCCGGCAGTCGAATAAAACAACCAAATTTGGCAAAGGTCAAGTTGAGGTCAATGCTCCACTTTTGGACTATACCTCGTGCGCGTGTGCGTCATGACGGGCGCGTAAAATGCAAAAATGCTCAAAATCAGTTTTTATTGACAGCACTATATGTTTCAGGTCATTTGGAGCATTTTGGTGCGAGCGTGTACACGCGCGTTTTTTGCGAGCACCCGGTTCCCGACCGAATACCGTCGTTTTTTCGCTGGATTTGGATTTCTGACTGAATTTTACATCAATTAGAACCCTTTCCCAACCACCTGGACCCCCAAATATCGCTTATAATAAGTTCAAAAAACTGAAATGCGCGCGCATGCGCGCATAGTGAGTGGCGGCATTTTTAAATCACTCATATCTCTGTAGAATTAACGGTGACCCCTACTTTTTGTTGCTTATTCTGATAGACTATGATGCATAGATAATATTCGGTCATCGCTTTCTATGCCAAATTGTTGTGACGTCATCCATGACGTCACAAAGAAAAATCATCATTCGCGCATATCTCATGACTGGAGTTACATGACTAAACTTGGTACACAGTAACTTCAGGTCAAAGGTCATCACGGATGCTTATCATATATGCGTGCGGGCATCTCTAAAAACGTGTATGCGTACGTTTAATATTAAGTCTTAATTCAGTCATAATTCTCTAGAATTAACGATAACCCCTACCTTTTATTGCTCATTCTGATAGCCTATGACCTGTAGATAACGTTTCAGGCATCACTTTGCATGCAGAATACTTGTGGCGTCATCTATGACGTCACAAAGAAAAAGTCGTATCACACCAATAACAGATCCTGAATGTCTTTCTGATCTTTCTACTGAGGTTTAATTCAGATCACTGTATTAACGCTTTGGATGCTATACTGTAAAATACAGTTGACAATCTCGGGGGTCAACCCCCCCGGAGATTTTTCATAAATTAATTAAAAAAACCGAAAGACATTCAGAATGTTATTGGTGTGATATGACCTTTGGGCATAAAGCTTTCTTCAAATAAAAAAAATAGCCAAACTTTAACTTGGGCTTTATTAAGAACATGGAAAGCTGAAAAAAATAGAAGAAAACTTGGCTGTACATTTTGAGATCTTAAAGGTTAATGACATGATTGGAAGTAGTCCTCAACTTGGGCTGAAACTACTCTAGAATCAAGTAAACTATGCAAGGATTCTCCTGTGAAAATCTTGTAGTCAAACGTTGACTCATAAAATAAACAATGTCAATATCACTCATAGCAGGGAAACCTGCTGTGTGGCTCTCTATGGGGCTTATTTTTATCGTGCCCGCATAAAATTAAGATACTCCTGTGTTTATGCTTGATTCTCCTTAAGTAAACAAATTACAGACAAATCCTCCCAGGTGGGAGATCCACTCCAGCTAGTGTATAATTGGTATACATTTAAACTCATTTAGTTCTTGAGGCATTTTCAAGTGTTCATGTCACTAACCTTTAAAATGGAATGTCAGTTTTTAGAAAAGGTTGGTCTTCACATTGAGTTGCAAAACATGTTTTTATATTTTACAGCTTCTTTTACAAAGAAGATATGCTGGAGGATCCCAAAACAAGACGAAACAAACCAAAACAAGATTAAAAAAAAAATGGTTTCATTTTCTGTGACCCATAGTAGCGTGACTGCTGCGGTGAGACCTGTTTTTTGTTGTTGTGACATGGAGGAGTTGCAATATCAATTTCAATTATTCACACACTTGTTGGCAATGAATCCCGACCTCCTGTGAATTATTGAAACGAAAAAAAAAATGATAAAAAATTCATGGTCGCCCTTGTCGGCTTTCAGCTCCCACAGCTAGGGATTACTCTGGCTCATCAAGCTAGCCGTGGGTGATGTTCCATCTTCATTGGTCAAGAACAGCTGCTTGTGGATGATGTGTGGATGAAACTGTCAGGTTATTTTTAAAGTCTTTTGTTATTGTTTTTTAGTTTTAACACAGATAATGTAGTGTATAGTTTTAGTAAATGGTAAACAAGTGACATTTTCTGTTATATTTTTTTAAGATTGGCCTGTATCATTGTATTTAATAGCCATGAAAATCACGCACTCTGTAATGTTTCAGATTTTGTGAAATTGATGTAGAATAAAACAAGAGCCCGGGGGGGGGGGGGCATGACGCTCACCTGAGGTCTCAAAAACACTCTGTGGTGCCCACAGAGAAAACATCAATTATGTATACATAGTTTTGGCTCTTGGAGCCTGATATCTAGGCACCAAGGGAGCCACATGAACCAGTTGAAAAATGTTGCATCCCTTTAATACAGCTGATTTTGTCAAGTTAAGTTAAATGCTAATCCATTTTACCTCACCTGCTGTATGAAGCATAAAGCAGAAGTGAGATATAGGCACCTCTCCGGAGGTGGTTGAGGCAGCAACAATAAACTCTTAAAGTGATAGGCTAAACATTGTTGAGCTTCAATTTAAAAAAATGTCAAATTTTGATATCTGAATTAACACTCGGGGCGAGTTTAAATAGCCTAGGTGTACACACTGTAAGTCTATGGGAGAAAATGGGCAGATGAATCCGATCAACGTACGATTTTCACTTTTTTAAAGCACTAAATAATCATTTTGAAATACAATTTTTTCAGGGCGTCATTTTTAGACCTTATCAAAGACAATGGTAGCATGGGGAATCATGCAGCTCAGATTTTTTTAACTGTGGTAAATGTTAGGCAATACCTTTAACCATTCAAGGTGATTTTTGTTTTTAATCTTGGCATGTAGTACAAGTCCTTATTCCTTGGAACTCAGATATAAAGGTTATGAAGTATCACTGATCATTTGGGTGGAATTTCAGGTCACAAAATCAAGGACAAATGTCATTCAGGTCAACATACTTAGACTCTGCTGTAGAGTCAGCTTCAAAATAGGGTTAGTTCTGTCTGTATTATCTGATAGGGCTTGGTAGGGGCTTCCAAACTTCAACATAGAATTTGAAAGTTTGTTAATTATGCTAATTTATGCAAATTTATTCAAAATCACTAAAAATTCTACTATTTGTTTATTTTTAGGCAGATTTTGATTCTGTTTGTTTTATCTGAAAGGTCTTGGTAGGGGATACCAAACTTCAACACAAAATTTTTAAGTTCATTAATTATGCTAATTTATGCAATTTAAAATGCCTAAATATGCCATTATTTCTTTATTTCTTGTCATATTTTGATTCTGTTTGTTTAATCTGATTATATAGGGCTTAGTAAGGGCTTCCAAACTTCTTCACAGAATTTAGAATATTGTTAATTATGCAAATTTATGTAAAATTATTCAAAATCACACTACTACTGATAGGGATTGGCAGATGGCTTCAAATTTCCACACAGAATGTTGCAATTCATTAATTATGTTGATTTATGCATTTTGTTTTTTCAAAATCAATAAAAAATTACATAAAACCCCTGAAAGCCAGAAGTGGTGTCATTTTGAAATGCGTTCTAAAATGCGTTCTAAAATCTAAAATCGCAAGATGCAGGTGAGATGTTACGCATTGCGTAAATTTCTTGTATTTAACTGTTTTTTATTCACTTTGAAAGTTTGTATTTGGTAAAGTTTGTATCACAAAGTGAAAATTTTTGTGTTTGTGTAGCCATTGAAGTCACACACACACACACACACACACACACACACACAACATGTAGCTCAGTTACTGCAGATGTATTATTCCCTTTGGTGGTAAAAGTAGGATTACATGTGAAGTACATGCATGTATAAAGTCCACCATCATCCGTCACCGGCAGTGGGCAGAAATTTACACTGCTCTTGTAGACATAAAAACAGTCTCATGTGGCATAATATTAACTTCTTGTGGAAGAAGGCAAGTTTCTTAAAATCTCCCAAATTATCTAAAGGCAGGTCATCTCTTTTTCAAAACTACACATCAACATTGTATGAATACATGTGCACTGGTATACAGAAGAAACTACCATCTATGAACACCTATCAAAGTATGAGCTGGAAACTCAGTTTTAGTGGAATTATAGTAACCGTTAGACTTTGACATGAATTATTATCTCGTAGAGACAAAAATTCTCCTAGTCTTCATTCAGACCCTTACAGTGCATGTGTGTTCATGATATGTGACATTTATGTACAATTTAAAAATGTGTACCAGTTGCATGCACGAACATGACAAATTTTTATGCATGAGTCTGACACAGATTAACCGGTACTATTCATAGAGTGATACATGACTGAAATAATACAACGGATTTTAGCTCAGTGAGTTTCCCCTGGAGTGTAGCCATGGGCCTACAATAGTCTAACTGACCGTTACTCTTCAGTGCATTTTTCAAATTGATGGTAATTTCTAATTTTTAGATCCATGTCCTTCATAAATAGCCTGAGTGCATAATGATGTTTTGCTGTGCTGTGAGAGGGGTGCAAATGAGATTTAGGTCATTCTACAGACTTCGACAACACTTGGGGTATATTTCCATTTTTTTCTGTGTAATTGTTAAACTACTTATCATTTCCAAATACAGTCTTGCTTGATTTATCTCAAGAACC
>JZLH01S0443635.1:11132-21496 GCA_001188425.1 Eucidaris tribuloides
TTGGCACGCGAGCTTGACAGGTGAAATCCAGGAACCAATCACTTTAAAGACATCGCCGGAGCAGTTCATATTTGGCGTGGCCTATAATATATGCCTTGCCCTAGTAGAGTCTAGGGTCCATGTTTTAAGGGTGCATGTGGGCAAATAATAATAATAATAATAATAATAATAATAATAATAATAATAATAATAATAATAATAATAATAATAATAATAATAATAATAATAATAATAATAATAATAATAATAATACATAATAATCATAATAATAATAATAATAATAATAATAATAATAATAATAATAATAATAATAATAATAATAATAATAATAATAATAATAATAATAATAATAATAATAATAATAATAATAATAATAATAATAATAAATAAATAAATAAATGAATAAATAGATAAATAAATAAATAAATATGATGTAACGGTCCTGATGGTATTGTTAAACAAATATTTCATTAAATATCAGGAAATGGTTTATTGGTTATGTTTTGTGGTACTATATATCATTTGTAATCTATAGCTCGTAGAACACCTGAACAGGCTAGAGAATTTGTGGATGTAGTATTTTAATGATTTGTTAAAATTAGTATCTGCATGGGGAAACTCGCTAGTTTCAGCATTTGCATGTAGCATAGGAGATTTGTGGTTAGTCTTGTATCAAGGCCCTTAACTTTATTCAACCAACGAAACAACTGAAAACCAGAAGAAAAAAATATCATCTGATCATGGTATTTAAATGAAAACACATGAAATTGACTTTCCTTTCCTGTGATTAAAAAAATCTACGATTCGGTTAATTATTGAGAATGTTTTGAAATTTAACATAGGTTTCTACGGGACTCTGATTTACAGGTGTGCACCGTACCCTCCCCCAAAGCCTCTGCCCTGCCCGCTGATCTAACAGTGGCCCTTCCCCAGATTCGTAAAAGTGCGCCACGAACGGTTTACATTGGGACACTCATCATTTTTTGAACGGAAATATAAATATTCTGAATATCAAATGCCAATTACACAAGCAGCGGTGTATAGCGCAGATTAACGTAACTGTCATTAATAGAATTTTGGGGAAGTTATGGTGGGGGAATAGAACGTGAGGTTCCCACATTATTTTGTCATGGCGTGTAAAACATTAATCCCATATCATTTTGAACTCACACTTGTCTTCTTTGCGTATAATATTTTTGGATGTGGCCTAATTTAGTGCAACCCAATTATCTAATTATTGAAAAGGGAGGGATCATGATGCGATACGGATCCCGGTGTTTAAAGATTATATCCATGTCACTTCATCATGAATTCCGACAAGTTCAACAGACGTTAATGCGCATTGTCAGAGAGAGTACAAATTCATATTGTCACATTCAACCAACTGACTTGCCTGTGCATGTTGGATTATTCTTTAGTTAGCGGATATGTTCTTCAAAACTATTATGTTGTATAGTTGTGGTGTCAGTTTTATGTAAGTTGCATTGAACATGATGAATTTGTACAACGTGTGTGTCATCTGGTGTTGATGTTATTATTTTGATCAATTTCTTGGATGAGCAACGGTTGTGATCTCATTTTGATCTGTCGTTTTTCAACGAAATCCCAGGTATTGACGATTGTTTTGATTGAACTGAAACCTTGAAAAGAGCGACAGAACATGAGCTCTTTATACTTTACAGTCTCACGGTGTAATATCCAATAAAATGGGGTATTTTGGGGCTGGACTGGGTCGGAAGTTAATATCAGAGAATGAATCATAATTAAAGAGCCTCTCCCAATGTTTGTATTTCAATTGCTTTATTCAATAAAAGAATGTTTTCATTTAAAAAAGACAATTTCTAATAATTTATTATTACGTTTTACTGTATAAATGGTGTTAACTCAACGGAAATTATTTTAGCTTCTTCTGAATGATACACTATTAATTCTTAAGTGATGCAATTTTGACCAATTGACAAAGTCAACCAGCTAAAAACAATGTTATAATTATATCTTTTGACGAATGCTTTCTTTATGATATATGTGGAATAAACACTGTAATTAAATTCAGAATCGTTACAGAGTTGACTTTTCTGATAGTGATGCATCACCGGCTGGTCGGTGGGTGGTAAGCAATATCGATGCAGCCCTCACTATAGCCACTATAGGTGGAAAGATATTACGAACTAATAATTCAAAAGTGTTTTAACCGTATCCTTTGTTGTTATTTGTCCAATATTTGATAGTATTTTACGTTTGAATGGTTCTGAACCACATTCGATTTTTCGCTTGGCTACCACGACGGAAAATTGGTGAAATTCATGGTTATTATTATAGTAAAGTACTGGTTTCTTGATGACAGCCCCCTGCCAATTCCTAGACACATCCCCCATCGCCGACCTCATTTATACCGCTTTGTTAACGCCCTTACTATAGAGTGCATTATCACATCCGTGCTAATATTACCCAAAGCAGGGACAAAAAACGAACAAAAAGATCAATGCGAACGGGAGATTTCCATATTACAGATTCGATACGGCTCTACGCGCACACAGTGCAAGATCGCGCCGCAACGGTTATGCAGTTGGTAACTTCGCAATACAACCTTATACGGTTGGTCAGGTAGATTCGCGTAATGATACCTCATGGATTAGTTCATTCGAAATCACGACCATCTGTTTATGGAAAAGGTACGAAAATGCGTATAAAAATTATGACGTATTTGGACAAAGAATGTTTGGATGGATGCTTATCCAAGCTGAGACACGCATGCGCGCGCACCAACACACATAGCTGACTGAAAACGAAACCTTTCATGTGCACTTTCGTGAGAACGCTAAAAGCGACAGTCTAGGTAACTTCCAAAATGCACATGTCATGAAATACTCATCATCATCATCATCATCATAATCGTCGTCGTCGTCATCGTCGTTGTCGTCTTTAATTATTAGTATTGTTATCACCATCCACCTCTTCATCATCTGCATCATCCTCGTCGTCATCGTCGTCAGTACCCATCCAGGCTCCTCCTCATCGTCATCATCATTAATACTTCGATGCATAACAAAATAAGGACACTGAGATAGTACACCGAGCTAGCCCACTTTTCTCTCTCGAGTTCTCATGGTCGACATCGCATCAATCCTTTAAAATGCAGAAAAAAATCATCAAAACAATTCTCTTCAATAGTCAGACATAAATATACAAATTTTATTGATAGCATGCCGTCCAACTAGCCTGCAGGCACAGACTTTATTTTGGCACTACAATTTCACAGCACCTTGAGCCAAGACTAATATTGTTGGCTAGGGCTTGTGCCACTTTGTACGGAGCAGCTATAACACAGGGCCTATGGAAGTACTAGTCTGCAGCACCGATTGTTCAGACCCTGATTGGAGTAGCAGGACGGACAAGGGTTTGTGCCTGCAAACTACCGTCCAACCGCTGTTTTTGCAGTGGCCAAATAATAGAGCGCCATCTACGTGCGTGCTTTAGAAATGCGATTGGTGCGAAACGTTGATTGCAAGACGGCTGAATTCGGTCGAATTTTCTTGCAAGTCTCTCAATATATTATTAATTTATTGGGCATAATACACATGTATTGGCTGAATCTTTCTATTGCACTTCCCTTTCAAAAATGTATCATTCCGTTGACCGTTCCCATCTTTAGATTTCCCTTTTAGCACCGAATTTTTAGTATATCGAGACAATTTATAAGGAATTGGGCTGATAATCTTCTCATCTTTTCTTGAAAGGAACCTTGGGAAATGTGAAAAACATCCCAATCCGATCGTATATACTTTAGATAGGAAATATTTAGATAATGAAACAATTTGCGTGATTTTGCAAGGTAAACTGGATATTGTACATCTTTTCTGTCATTTTGGGTCTCGTGGACAGGTGTGTTTCTTATAATCATTTTTCTTTCATTGTGAAAACTGATTTGTGCTGTATTAAATTTACAAAACTGATTTTGTTAAGGTCTTTTGTAGTCTCTGCAAATACTTTGTTAAACATGTGCACACGCGATTTTGTTAATAATGTTTGGCGTTATAGTTTATATTATCGTTTCGATATAATTCTCTATCACCGAGTCACATTGTATAAAGTTCCCCTAAAAAAAAGATGAGAGTCAAATATTCTTTTCCCATTCATACGATAGTTTACAATGTTCAGCCGAGAAGGTTCGATTACACTGTTGCAACTGAAACACCGGATGGAATAGTTTCTTGGCAATTATTTAATTCAGGACAGTTTTCCATTCAGAGATGAAGCGAGGCAAACGAAAACCCTGCCGCCACCCACTTTACTCTTGTCAACAGAGGCTGGCCGTCTTCGCAAAGATTGTCACGCACCGAATGTCCGAATTGTGGCGCGGAGTTAAAATCATTGCATCTCGGAGAAGATTTCGCCGCCACGGAATAGCACGGACCGCGGTGAGCTCCGGGAGCCAAAGGGCTAATGAGGAACGAGTAAAGTCGGGAGGTTTACTCAAGTTTTGATTGGTGTTTACACGATTGTGCGCTTGTGTGTCGAACGTTTACCCCGCATGTTACCTGAGGATCGAGTGACAATTTGATTGACAGTTCCGATCCGTCGTATGACCGTGAGCTAGGGACAGCATACATTTTTTGACTAGCATGCACGCGAGCTCTGAGCTCTGCACAGGTTTGTCGGCGATGTGTTCCAGCTTTTTAGCGTGGGTACATACCCGTCACTTTACAATCTTCACACCTTGAGAGCAGGTGATACCTAGGGAGACTCTGAGGTGGGCATGCCGGGGCACTGTACGCTGCGTACAACTTCTAATGCACGTTCTCCCCGAACTTATACAGCTTGCTAAAAATCGTTTACCCGCGCAGGGGCCTCTTTTGTTTTTGCATGGATAATATTCAACTCATGAACAGTTCTTCTTTTCACTCGGAGCAATCGGGGGATATTTACAGGTGTGTTATTGACAAAAAGGCCGCCGATGTGAGTGTCTCTCCGTTCGAGTGTTTACGATATAAATGTACTCGTGTTTGAACAACTGACTTTATACAGATGCGTTCTTATTCATCACCCCTTGCATTAACCATCATCTGGATTTGGTCGGACTGTCATTCAGTTTTTGTCTTCACCTGAATTTCGTGGTCTCCGCTTTGCTGGCAGGGCGGGGCACTGAAGCATCCGGGGGAAAAATTTCTTTCATCAAGATCGCGGACAGGTGTGAGAAAGCATGTCACTTTGAAAAGAAATAGCCGGATGATTCATTGTGTACGTTCTTCAGTCGATCATCGCTGAAGTTTTCGTGGAGAGGTTTTTCCCGTTTTTCTGGAGTGGGTGCATCCTCGAGTTTTCTATATACACCATCATTTCAATCTTAAACACGGATCCTCGTCCCAGGGAAGTCGGTTTATTGTTCTCGGCGGAGAAGAAGAGTACCCAGGTGTGGCCCTTTCTTCTCAAGGACCTATTCAGCCGAGAACCGAGCGCGTTATTGGGCTTTTGTTTTGTCAAGAGGCCGCCTCCATCGGAGATAGGCCAGCCTTAGAACTCGGCTGGGCGGATGACAATTGCCCGTTACATAATCTGCCCTCCAATGTTGTGAGAAAAGGTGTCGATGAGCGTAGGGAAGGGCTTATAGTTTTAAAGTGGATTGTATTCGCGGCACACACTTCCTATTTGTCAAGCTTTTATTTAAAAACGGATGGGAACAAAAGGAAATCCCCGCGTGTAAAGGAGCTGAGACTTAAAAATATATATACACCTTAACGGAAATAACTCGGCTTGCGTACAGATATCAGTCATTCGCTCTTTTGTATCGTGGCCATGAAGGTTCACCCGTGTCGTGTTCAAGAATAAAATAAAAGATGAAGATTTCTGCTCGTCGGGCTAGCTTCACAGGAGTCGGCGGCGTGTTGGTATGTTGAGTGATTCCTTGTTGGGAGATAACCGCGTTTCTCACCTGCGTCTTCTGGGTGCGGCATCTGACGGTGATCGCATTCCTCCTGCTTTGGATTTTTAAGTCGAGGTATACGGTTATCGGCAACTTTTACGCAGATCAGATTTGGGACATTTCAGACTGAAGTTTTCGTATTGGACAGAGATTGATGAACTAATAAAGTGCACCACACAGTTTGCAATCTAACGTTATTTGGCGTATCAACGTCTGTTTTGATAAGATAGGGTAAGTTACTTTTAATCTCATCTTTCACTTTAGTTTAACCCAACTAAATTGTATTAACAAAATGGATATATTCACTTGTTTTTAATTTATGAGTATTGGTATGTGTGTGTGCGTGTGTGTATGGATGTATATATATATATATATTTATATATATATATATGTGTGTGTGTGAGTGCGTGCACACACATGCGTGTGTGTAACCAATGCTGAATAATCATCGGACTAAGTATACAATGACTTTGAGAACGAATGGTGTACCTGATAAAGTCTGATAGTCCGTACATAATTGCTAGCAAAGAACAAGGGTATAATTAATTCATTCGCTTGTTAAAATTCATACATATCACATTGTCATTTGTGATTAAAAAAAAAGCAAAAAAAAAAAAGCAAAGCAACACAAAATTCTATATAGGTCTAAAAAAATTCTCAGCCTGCTTCCGCATCTAACCGACATGCTCTGAGCAATATCTTCAAAATAATGACATTACCATATTTGGCAAACTTGACTTTCATTGTATGATAAATGGAGTGTTAAGTAAAGTGCCACTTCAAAAACTTGCATTGAATTCTGTCAGAATATTCAGTCATGTTGGGTTATCGTACTTACATGTTATGATTTTGTTTTCGAGAATTACATCTTCACACTCTGAACATTTGTGAAGGAAAACGTGTATACATGCGAATCATATCATTTTAATTATGTAGTTTTTAATTTTTGTTGGCGTTCAGTGCATTATAGTAGTGTTTATTTTAATGTAGAATTCGGATTATATATAAAGAACTAAAGAACAATTTGTGAGGTATCGCAACCCTATATGCAGGTCTGAGCAATAATCATTATGCATCTATGGTAATTTTATCGTTGACTGCACTGCGCTCCGCTGATCTCCCTTCAATGTACACCGGTTGGCTGTAAGCTTATTGATGCTTAAACTCGATTTCGAGCTCGCCTTTAGAGAGAACTGAAACGAAAGAAAACATGGCCGATTTAAGAGAAAAGGTATAGCGGGAAAAAAAACGCGACGAGGATGCCCCTCGGTTATATTGCTTGATGATAACGTAAAATAATTTCATCGCCCCGACCGGCAGTTTGCCGCGCTGTCAATTGCGAACGATGCTGACGTCAGGAAAGTGCGCTTCTGAAAGGCGATATGAAAGAAACATTAAGTAAAGAGACAACATAACGGCGCTCGGATGGCCCAGCGAAAAAAAAATCTAGGCTAAACATGGATTGTGGCATAAAATGTCAGCCGCAAAGTACGTCCACAATACCCTGGTTGCCATGGTAACATGGATGACCTGGAGGGAGAAATCCCATGTCCATACATTGTCCAACCCGCCCCCCTTCAGTTTGGTGACAGTGATGTGACAATTTGTCGAGTAATATTTATCATCAACGTATTCGTTTCAGAAAACATTTTAAAGTACATAATTCCACGGCTAGAAATGGGAAGAAATGTAAGTGTAAGCGTCCCCCCCCAAAAAAAAAGTCAAGAGCAGTACAGCAGAAAATTAGCAGCCTTGCAGTTTATCATTGAAATGTATGGAATACTGTGCGTGTGATATTCATCTCTTAAAAAAGAATAATGTTAAAACGATATTTGGTGTGGGATATATGTCGACTGGGATGCAACATCGATCCAACTTGATAAGAATTACTATCAATCAAAATTGCAAAATATATTGGTCGAATTTGACAACTTAGGTCGAATTATAGGACAAATAGGCGACACTCTACTCCATATGCATCTTTTTTATGTATGACGTTAAATTAAACCGTTTATGCAAGTCATATTTCTAAATCTTGTGATGAATAGTCTTTGAAGAATATAGCCTCTTTCAATGTAATGAAAAGACGGATATAAAATGTTGTCTGGGAAAAGTATATGCGGACGAGGTGTGCGTGTACCCTGAATGCAAGAGGTTCACAATGTGTTTCAAAAACAGTGGATTTTTTGCTCGCAGCTACAATAGGAACCAACCAGTCTTGTATCTTACGCTGCAATAAAAGACCAATGGTAAAGTTTACGTTAATATCACCCTTACTACGAAGGGTAAAATATATTTAACTTTGCCGGTTTACAGTTTGTAAGTTTTGAATATTTGCAAATTCGTAACGTTTTATAATAGGCTGCATGCAGACATAGTATATTTACAGCAAAAATTTATCCGATGATTTATGATATTCAGTTTGTTCTCCTTGAATAATTCTCTTAAATTCTAATTTCGATAAAAAGCGCCTCGCGCTAAACTAGTTCACTAATTCGCGCTGATTAAAAACCTTCTTTGTTACTTTTAAAAATATACAATAATTCCGAAAGTGTGGCTATACCATGTTAGTGTGAATGAATTATCTTCTTGCACACAAGTCTTGATGATAACCGCGAAATATTCATATTAATGGTTTGTTGCATAAGTAATATATTATTACATGATATATAATTATAATTACATGATAGATAATTAAGGCATATATAATATATAGAATATTAATTATAATATATATATAATATCAATATATTATATATGATATATTATAAAATATATAGTTATATATGATTTATAAATATAGAATTTGTAATATTATATATATAACACAACACAAAAAAGTAAACTACCCCCCTTTTCAACGATATCATAACTCTTTTACACAAACATAGTTTGTGCAAAATATTTGGCTGAAGAGTGTTCCTACACCTCACTTGACTAACTTTCTGTGTGAAAGTGTGATTGGTCATGTTGGGTCATCATGAATGAGCATGCATTAAAGGTGAAAATACGACTTTTTCAAAAGTCACATGAGTCTCTCTTATGCCAAAATAATGGATAAATTAATGACATTTCCCATTTATTTATAAAGTAGTTGCTCACTCAACCATGTCATAGGTTACACCTCCTATGTTCGATAGCAAACGTAAAGGATACATTTTTTGCTGAATCAAATTCGGATTTAAATTTTTGCAGTTAAATTTAATGGATTTTACAATTTCAAGAATCGAGAAAGGGTGTGACATTTTTAAATTACGCGTCACCAAGCCGTAAAAATATGGCTAAAAGTGTCTCAAAGGGGGATGATGAGATAGAAACGAAGAATGATTACATAAATTATCAGATTAATCATTCACCCAGAAACAGAATTTGTCAAAAATCTCCTCCGCCATCACAAAACCCCCCAAATGACCTTGTGACTTTTGAAAAGTGACTTTTTGCTTTTTATGGTGAGCTCACTCATGCATGACTTGGAACGGACCAATACATTTTTCTCACAGAATTTTAGTCAATTAGTGCAGAGAACATCCTTGCAAATTATTTGGGCTCGATACACCATTTCTTTTTAAGTTATAGTATTTTGAAAAAGGGCCGTTATCTTTTATATTGTATCGTGTTATATATATATATATATAGTATATATATTACTATATATATAATTTATATGAAAAAATATATGATATAATTAATGTATAGAGTGTTCTATTTAGTATCTGGCGGCCTATAGTATATCATAGATATAATACAAATATATTAATGTAATTCGAACGGATTGACGAATCAAAGTGAAATAATATTCGCGCGCTCCACATTTTTATATCTTATAGTATTACTGATTGACGTTGTCTTTCATAAACATTTCAGTGCATGTTTTGTTTTGTTTTTTGTCCTAAGTGCTGGTAAGATCTTATGATACCCGTTGAAATGTTCAATGAAATTTACGCCCTGCATTGTTAATTGGTGCGTGTCTGTATTGATCTGTTTATTTGCTGGATATTCTTTTGTGGCTTGTCGCCCACATTTAGTGAACAGTTTTTAGAGAGAGAAAAAAAAGATATTTATTGCCCTCATATAATTTTCGTTTGTTCGTTCGGTGTTTATGAATTTTTATTGAATAATAATTGAAATATCAACATATTTTCAAAATGATTTAAATCGTTACTGCCTCATGACAATATATTTTGTGACAAATTAGACCGAATTTTCAGGTAAACCTTTTACTCAATATTCCCAGATTTTTTTTTCAGTATATGGAATTCTGTAACAGTTGATGTTTTGTGTAATCAAACTGCATGTACGTGACATGGAAGAATTAGATTTATAAATAGAAAACACCTCTCATGTCACTGTGGAATCAAGACGTGTTATTGTAGCTGTGCGAATCGAGCCTGAGCCGTAGAGTCGGTGCAAAGACACGTACCCCTGCCGTCTACGGGATCAGGGG
>JZLH01S0443679.1:7262-31380 GCA_001188425.1 Eucidaris tribuloides
ATTCATGGTATTGCCATCGCAATCATGACTTGGCAGGTGGCTGGGCCCATTATTCCAGGTGACACCCTTCCCTCCAGTGTTTCGTACATCAATGCAGTATGATCAGGACAATCTTCTAAACAGACGCGTTCGGTCTCACGATTCAGCCGGAGTTTCTGCGGCTTATATAACCAACAGGGTTCATTATAAAAAAAAACGGCCACTGATCACGGCCGAGAGGCGGGAGACGTCGGCTCGAAACGGCTGGAACTCTAAGAACTTAAGATAGCGAAAGATCTCTTCCACTACTCACTCGGTTTCTTCATCACATTACGCAGCTGACAATCTAAACACGTTATTCTGTTCAAGGTGTATAAGGTCGAAATTCTGAGATAGTAGGGTAGAGCATAATACGATGCCGAGCCTCTCGGAAGTATGGATTAATCAACATACCCTATTCGTCGGGCCTCATTTTGGTCGCAAAGGTCTCATGACGATTGGGAATTCGGAACAAATACTAGATACCAAGGGACAGGAAATGGATCGTTACTCTAAGGATCGGATGAAGAAAGATGAACACTGAAATACCCCATCGCTACCCACAGCCTAACTCCGCACAATTAACTTTCCTGAATTCGACGCAACCGGAGTAGCCAGGGAACCGAGCAGCTGATTATTCCTCGACCAGTGGTAACCGGAAACTTCCGTCCGATGTCAGTTCTCTTGACATTGTAATTGAGAATATTTCTAATCAGGAAATCTATAGGACGAACTTATCAGCCGTAAATACCTTACGGTTACTTCATTAATTCACGCCGAGTAATCCTATATACCTTGTTATGGTCTTGGGAAGCTTTAGATCACAATATTATTTCTATCATTAGATTGGGACCAGCCGGAATTTCTGGTTTACTCGTAAAGTATATGACTAAACTATTCTCAGGTGAGAAGCGTGATCAATCAAGTTTTTGATGAATGATGCTATCTACTGAGGTGATATGACACAATATTTGGGTGGCGAGGGAGTCCCCCAAAAATAAACCATTAAACCACCCCATTGGTTATTTAATGCATCAGTTTAAATATCCAAAAATGGCATCAATCTTCAAATATATAAGAGATAAATTACTAAACCACAACTCCAATGAACTTACATGTATTGTATTTATCTTATCTGATATCAAGAGTAATATATGGCTCTTACACACCGATCGAGAGGTATCTTTTGGTGTGCTTATGACACTTAGAAACTGAATTTATCTGAACAACTCGCAAAGTAAATTGGATGCCTGGTGCTTATATTTAATGGATTCTCGCACAGAAATTTTGCAAACTGAATAGCAAACATCTTGTGCGTAATTTGAGAATGGAGAAGATAAATTGCCGATATACGAAATGATGGTCGTCTTACAACCCATAACGTTTTCGTAATTAGTTTACCGAGAGAGCCACAGTATCGAGAACTGGAAGGTGGAGTATTACTGTTTATTATTAGTTGAACCTGTTACCGAATTATACACCTGTGCGATGTAACCCACGGGTTGTTGCTCAGGATAGTGGAGAATGTTAAAGGGACGTGGTAACTATGACAGAAGAACGTAAGCTCGTAGAACAGTGTATTGTGTTGTGGACTGGGCAGATTAATTGCCACGGGCAGTCCGGGCAGATTTAATAGCCCCACCACACATTCCAACCATGCAATCCTAACCAAGCTGTACAATTGATAGGTGCTTGCCTGGATCTACTAAAAAAATTTTAAAATCAAGCGAGTGGAAAATTACCCTCCATTTGTGGTCTGATATATTAGGGAGACATAGCTTCTACAGCGTAGTGCCAAGTGGATAAATCATGTGGGATTTTAAAGAAATTTTTTTAGTGCGAGATCGTACAGATTCTTATGTCAGTGTTACAGGATTCCTGCAGTGTTTCTCTACGAGCCGCGTAACTTTTTTTTAGAGCTGGGAGAACTGATAACAAAATGTCTGCATATTTTGATTGTGAAAGCGAGATAGAGTTCCGCTGCGAACCGCTGCTCCGTATTTTTATTTATTTATTATTAATCCTATCTTTAATTTACTTTAAGTTTTCCGATTAAAGTTTGAGAGTTCGTCTGAAGTGCCTATGCATTGTAATCATAGGTTTTCAGGCCCTGAAAGGTCCTGTTACTCTGTACTTGCAACTACAATATAGCCTTATTTGTGAACGTCGTCTGCTTTCAATTTGCTTTTTTATTCGTTAAAGGACGTTTTATTCTCATATTCTTGAATCTATTCTTGTCCATATTGTTCGGCTCACACGCAATTCCCTTGTATAAAGGGTAAGCACATTATTCATTGTCGTTTGGTTTTCTACTCCCCTGTGATATTTGATTACTCTCTGTTCACTTTCCGCGAGACGCAGCCATAGACTATTGGCAGTTCGAACTTGAAATCCTAGTTCCATCCCATGTGTCAAGTTGTGCCACAGTAAGAATCAAAATTGATTGTACAGGATTAACAGTTAAAGCGTAATAATGAACAATCTTCGCATCATTCTCCATGAGAATTTCCATTTTGTTACCCTTTACCCTGTCCAAATGCATGCAAAGTAAGTGTCCTGAGACAACTACCATGGATTCTAAAAGGAATATGGGGGGGGGGTGGCTCACCCTCAAGGCGGGGGTGCATCCTTCAGCAATATAATTTAGCCTCATAAAAATGTTGTTCAAGGCTCAAACAAAAGTTGAGATGGACAGTTAATGAAAAACTGGAAAACCTTTGTAAGTAATATTTGGATCATTGGCAGTGAGATATAAATTCAAAGCGACCATCATCTGGATCCCTATACACCTTAACTGAAAAACAAAAACCAAAAACAACAACAACTAAGCCCTAGACACTCTCCAACCAACCCTCGTGCGCACCTCGGGTCACCTCCACCCACATGACCTTCTCATCAGGCAATTAATCCACCTATCCATGGTTTACTTTTCTGTGACGAAACAATTCCCCACACGTACTGCTTGTATGTGTTTGGGGAGGCAGATTGGGGAAGGGGGGGGGGGATATAAGTAGGGGGTTGCCAGTATGGTGATTTGATGTGTTACTCATAACAGGGTTTTTTTTTTCTCTGGTGGGGGGGGGGGCCTTCAATGTCAGGTCAGTGAACCATCATTTGCTTCCTACAGATATGGCCAAAATACATCAAATCTTGTGTATTTTCAATACAGGCAATGAATTACACAATTGGCTTCTATTATTGGTGCTGTGGTACCATGTTCTTTATAGCATAATTTCTTTACCATAAACTGAATGAGAAGCTGAAATGTTGATAACCAGAACAAACGAATTACTGATGACCCAAGACAAACCCGGTTAAGCTATCTCATAACAGAGAATGCATGAAATGCCATGTAGCCCACATTGCTAAGAAGGAAGGGGGTGGGCTCCCAGTTTAACTAGCCATGTTACGCTGTGGCAAATGTCACATCATTGTAACAGTAATACTATCTCATGATCAGAGGGTAAAAAGAACTTTGGATCAATAGTGTACCTAGGGCGCACCGTCACAATTCCACACCGTGCAAAATGCTACGGAAGGCGCGCTGTACAATTGAGAAGGTCATTGCCTGGAGTACTGAAATAAATCTTTAAAAATAAAGCAGAAGTGAAATTACCGCTCCATTGTGGTCCTGAAATATAGGAAGACTACAGCTTCTACAGTGTGCACAATTGATAAATCTGTGTTGTATTTTAAAGAATTTTTAGTTGCAATCTTGAAGTTGCTATTTTGGCATTTACAGAGATCTGCATGGTTAGTCTTGAACGGCGGGCTTATTTTTTTAGCAGCTGGAAAAACCATTCACAAATCTATTTTTTATTTGAAAGAGATATAATTTCCCTGCAACCTGCTTGATTTCAGAAATACCTAACGTTTCGAATTAAATTTTGAGAGTTCTAAAGTTGCCGCATTAACCATAGGGTTCTATGCCCTGGAAGGTGCGTGTACCTAAAGGCATGGATCTCCAATTTTGCAAACATCCTCGCAAGACCGGGAAAAGATAACCATGCCTTAGGTCCTATTGATGAAGCATGTCTGAAAATCTGGGGGCATGATTGCTAAATTTGAAAATGCAAAAGATAACGATACCGTTAGGTAGGTTCTATGGTGGAATTTTTTTCTCGAGAAAAAATCAAATCTAGTCAACGACCACTAAGATTCCACTAAAAACTGAGTTCCACTCCTTTATTTGCCTTGAGGGTTCCCAATGCAATTCTTCTAACCATTGTATTACACAAATGTTAATGTAGCATGCAAAGAGACCCCTGCTCTAAGAGTTAAGGGATCTACTCCCATATTTTCAGTTTCCAGAATCCAGATTTGATATACACAAGTCCATCAGACTTTATTTCCGAAGATGTAGGTTTACATGCTGTTAGGGAAATCTATTATGAAAGGCGCTGTGCTGTATACTCCAACTCACTACATACTTAAAGTAAATGAATGATTGGTGTATCCTCAATTGGGCTGAAATGCTCTAAGAATCAAGTACAACTACAAGCGCATTCTTGCTGTGAATCTTGTATCAAACGATCATTTCAAAATAAACAATGTCAATTATCACTTGTCCACGAAACCTGCTGTGTGCTCTCTGTGAGGCTATTTTTATCGTCCCCCGATAAAATAAGATACTCCTATTTTTATGCTTGATCTCCTATTATGTTTATTAACGCAAATTACAGACATCCCCCAGTGGTGTCCATTCTGGCTAGTGTATAGTGGATTATATTCAAGTATTTGTTCTTGAGGCATTTTTAAGGTTACCTAACAGTCACTAACCTTTAAGAAAGCATTGTTAATTTTCATCCTAGGATCCAACGATCCCGACAGAGACCTTCCCCAGAGTCACCCCTCCCATCTCCTCCAGCTCAGACAGAGAGGAGCGATACATTGAGTCAACGGTGTTCCTCAAGACAAAGGATGGTGCTGGATTTGGTTTCAGGATAGTGGGTGGCTACGAGGAAGCCTCTCAGGTATGTGTTTTTATTGGTAGCCCTGAAATTTTGCAGTAGGGTACTGTAATTTTGCTCTCCGTTCCTAATGTGCTTGTCTTATATACCTTAGGAATTTGTGTGACACTTTGAAATCTGTGTTTCTGTCTGCCAGTTTGTCTCTGATCTTAACCAACATATAATGACATAAATGGTACCCTGGGGTACCAACTGTAAATCCGCCATTTTGTTGAATTATTATTTATTTTTTAGCCCTGTGCCCTGGGTTACAAAATTGTGTAAAAGTTATGTTTGAAGTGTGAAAAATAACAACTTTAGCTTCATTTTCACCCCACTTTTCGTAAGTTTATGTCTTTTGTTGTGCACTTGCACAGCTTCTGCATTATAACTACTGATCTCAGTGATCATAACCGAAGATAATACATTTTTGGACAAAAGAGGGTGGTACACAACGCGGTACACTGGGATACAATGGTACCCCCAGGTAGCGCGTGGTGCATCATATGTAGTTAATTTGAAGTCAGTCATAGTTAAAACAAAAACACAATTTACTCATGAAATAAGCAGAAGTACATTAATATTGAGGTTTTTTTTATGGTGATATAAAGAAGTTGCAAACTCATTTACACCATTAGCTTGGGGTGGGAAACTGAATGTTCAATATTACAATACAATACACTAGCAATACATTTTTGAAATATTATATTTAAAAAAATGGAAACCGAGAATAAAATACTAGTAATCATAGTGATGGTGATAATGATAACAATGATAAAAGTAACAAGTATTACTTACTTATACTTATAGAATAGACAAAACATTTTCTTTTGACAAAGTTGGTAATTGAAAAATTGTCAAGAATGACTCTAATCACATCATTTCTATTCTGATGGTGACTTTTCATGATCAAGTTATCTGAAAATAGTCCTGTAACCCGGATCCGTTGCGGGTTTTGCGGGCCTGCGGGTTGACCCAACCCGGCGGGTATTTCAGCCCGTCGGGCTCATCGTGAACCCGATATCCCGCATTTGAAAGTTGGATTACGTTGTTGTACAGAATTTTCTGTTTACTGATTGTTACTTTAGTAACCTTACAGAGTTTTGTTTCTTAATTCTAAGTTCTAATGAAGATTACAGAGAAAAAAACATGTTTAAGTATTATTTCATTCAAGTTATCGTTATATGACTTTACTCATAATGTTATAACGATTTACGAGTTGGGATGAGCTGGACAGTTACTTTGCTGGACAGTTACTGGGGAACAGCAAATTGGTTCTACAAAGCTAGAGATAGAGAATTAGGCGCAAACATGCTGAGGCCAGCAGTCAACAGAAAACTGCTAATGATGATGATGATGATGATGAATGTTATGATACTTTTTGTATTTCCTTCATCATAAGGTTTTCTTTTGTCTTACATGGAAG
Organism: Eucidaris tribuloides; assembly: GCA_001188425.1. Taxonomy (NCBI): domain Eukaryota; kingdom Metazoa; phylum Echinodermata; class Echinoidea; order Cidaroida; family Cidaridae; genus Eucidaris; species Eucidaris tribuloides. Next base: position 13,656 of record JZLH01S0443679.1, read on the forward strand.
AGTAAGACTAAGGCAAATATAATCAACACTTTGGCAGTCGGGACTCGTGATCCTGAGACCCCTAGTTCATCCCATCAGTTCCTGACAATGATTTATATCACGGTCAGTCGGGGCTGTCGTCACTTTGTCGTTAGTCATGGAAAAACAATGGAATTAAACAGGTTAAATTGCGGTTTAATGGGTTATTCATTCTGGCAGCTATTTTAACGGGTTCGCGGGCTATTGCGGGTCGGGTTGCAGGAGTATCTGAAAATGAATAACACCCTTCTTTCCTCCTTGCAGGTTTCCATCGGTGCCATCACCGCGGGAGGGGTGGCAGCCCAGGACGGCCGCCTGACGACTGGGGATGAACTCCTATATGTGGACGGTCAGTCTGTGGTGGGTTCCTCTCACACCAAGGTGGTCTCACTGATGAAGACTGCTGGTCACGCTGGCCGCGTCTCGCTAGGCATCAGGCGGAGGGTGGGGTCAGGATCAACATCATCATTTGGTGAGCTAATCTTCAGTATTTTCTGTGATGAGGCCTATCCTTAGTAAAGTGATTTTTTCATGCCTCCGCAACGAAGTTGCTGGAAGACATTATGTTTTTGGGGTGTCTGGTCTGTCCATCCGTTCGTTACCGGTTCTCTTTACCGTAATAACTTAAGAATTGTTGGTCGGATTTTAGTTTAACTGGAACCAAGTATGTATTATGAGGCAACAATGAACTGATTAGATTTTGGCATTGCAAGATTTAAGGTTACAGGGCCTAAAATATGTCTGATTTGTGCCCGTTAAAGCCAAATTATATTTTTGGTAAATGGTCAAAAATGAAATTCTTTGCAATTATAGTTTTTAGATACACTATATGATCTATCCATGCCCTGAAAATCGCTCGCTCTGAAACTCTCCCAGTTTTAAGGAATTGCTCAAAATGTAAGATCTTGGGGGAGGGGGGGGGTAGGGGGAGTTTGTGCAAGCAGATTTTTGTGAAGGTTATGGTGTAATGCAAAGAAAATCTTTTTCATTGCTTTAATTTTTTTTTCTTTTCTGGAATTAAGTGTTCTTTGCTAAGATTAAAAAATTAAAAAGTGTAATTTTGACGATTATTACACATCTTGTAGTTCGTGTTACCTTTACATACCTCTTACAGTTAAACGAATATGTCAACATCTCCAACTTATTTATTCATATTTTTTCATGGGATGCTCAGAGTCAAATTCTCAAGGTCCACGGAGAGCCCCAGGGTCACGCCCATCATCCCGACCCATGAGTCCGTCATCCCCAGGGGCAAGGAGGTATCCCTATGACGTCAAACTTCATCGCCGTGACAACGAGGGCTTTGGCTTTGTGGTGCTGTCATCTACACTGAAATCAGGATCCAATATTGGTATGGTTGTCTGAATCAGTGCTGTAACATACTATGTATTTGTCAGACCCAGAGTAGAATAAACTGGACTAGAACCTGACTAGCGTAGGAACAGGACAGAACTACAATTGGATGAGATTTCAGTTTGGTAGGGATGCCTACTGCAGTGTTATAACATACTATTCTTATATCTGATCCTGAGTAGAATAACTGGACTAGGACTCGACTAGCGTAGGAATAGGACAGGATTACAATCGGATTAGATTTCAGTTTGCTAGGGATGCCTGCTGCAGTTTTATAACACACTATTCATATATCTTATCCTGAGTAGAATGACTGGGCTAGGACTCGACAAGCATAGGACTAGCATCATACTAGCACAGGACGAGGATTGGATTAAAATTCAGTGTTGCTAGGGATGTGTGCAACGGTGGCATCTTAAAATTCAGTGTTGCTATGGATGTCTGCAAGAGTGGCATATTAGAAGTATGCACATTCTAATCCTGATGATTGACTGAATTAAAACTGGGACTGGAAAAGCACATGGGTAGGACAAGACTAGGCATAGAACCAAGGATAATGAGACTAGAGGGATTTCAGGATAATGTAGGACGAGCATTTGTTATCAAGGTAGATATAGCCAAATTGTTCAATTGTCATGCTTTGATTTTGGTAAAGGTACTTGTACATCAACTGATGACTTATGTTCATAGTCTAGAAACTGCTTTGAAAAAAAGGAAAAGAATTTCAAATGGTAAAAGTTGTCATTTATAGACAGGTGGTTTGGTATAAGGTCAGTGGTGAAGGTCATTTATTAGAGTCAAGATTTTTGGTCTTCTTAAATTTGTTGACTTTATAGGCATTTTCCTTTTTTCAAAGCAGGGATTTACTTGTCAGAAGTCACCTTTTAATTCATGTAGATTCTGAATCTTGGATAGATTTGCTTAGAGTTTTGACTGAACAAATGTTGGAAAGAATAGGTACTTATATTTTATTTTTGAATGTAAAATTATGAGGGTATAAGTCTGTTGTATATCTTTGTATTCATGTGTACATGTCTATGGTGTGTAAATGTTTGTAGTTAATGTATTATGTGTGTTTATGGACATATCTAATTCTTGATAAACATGTATGGCTTTGTGTTGGCTTATTGATTGCATGTCAAATCTCCTTATTAACAACCAGAGTCTTCGGAAGTAGTGTGATTTAGAAACTTACAACTTAGTGTTAGTGAAATATCAAGGTTCTCATGAGATTTTTTAGTGGTCGCCAGTTTCTGTAAAAGTTGAAATGATGTTCATTTACGATGGAAACTTTACTCTATGTCCTCTCATGAAAATTCAGTTTTGAACAACATCAAGTACACTAAGCTATCAATTCCACTCTTATACTGCCCCCTAAAAAAATTTAAACTGTTCATATAGACATTATGTACTTCCAATAACAGCTTGTAATTATCAAGCAAAAAATCTTTCCTTTTAATCTGTTTATTTCTTTCTATTCAATACATTTATTTTGTTTTTATCAATACATACAAAACAGAAAAAAAAAGGACGAATGCACAAAAATAGTAATAGACAACAACATAACAAAGCAAGGACAGAAGTGAACACATTAACGAAACTGCAGTTGCATTTAAAACAGTTACAGTTTAGTCTATACATTCTACATTTCTGTATAGGGGGAAAAAGCAAAGTTTTGAGTTGATAATTGATGAAAATTAATTTTAACAAATTGATAGAAATACAAAAGTTATCAAAAAAATTCAGTGCTACCTAAACGATCTAGACCACTTTCCATGTAAACATTAATAATCAAAATTCTAGAAATGCTTCATATCAATGTAGAGTTCTGAATGAAATCACACTACAGGCCATGTTTCTGTAACCTGTTTTTGTTCCGTCTCTAAACGTCAAACTTAACCACGGTTGCCCCTTCCAGGACGCATTATCGAAGGTAGCCCAGCCGACAAGTGTCGCGACCTGCAAGTCGGCGATCGCATTGTCGCCATCAACAGCATTGACATTCGAAGTATGCATCACAAAGACATCGTCAACATGATAAAAGATACAGGCACCTCTGTCACACTAACCATCGGGTCTAGAGGTAGGACTACTTAACTGTCATGCACCATTGACCCCTCCCCCTTCTCTGTAGTTGCCATAGTTACCTAGTATATTGCATACCGGAGGAGTACATATATCAACACATAGCTTTTCAGAGTAGATTTACTTTGCATGAAAACTGTCACTAGTGGTTTAACACTGTTATATATTTATCTGGGGATCATCATTTTTTCCTTCATTACTGGAAAACTGTTAATTTTTAGTGGGTGGAAATATATTTAATATATATCTTAAATATGAAATATCCTATCATGTACTTAGTCATAAGTTATTTCTTGTTGTTTCATTGTTAAAATCTTTAGTAGATTTCTGTTGTGAATTTTTATTCTTAAGAATATTGGGCTCTATCTAATAATAATTGGTAAGTGCAAATCAGGTACTCTCATAGATAACCATTACATTTGATTCATTCTAGTTGATACATCATAGATCCATACTTAAAAATAAGAACAATATTCCCTGCCTATCTCATGTGAGGCAATTCCAGAAACCTAGGACTGTGATATTAAATTTATAATTAAGAGCTACTCTGACTTTATTTCTCTGGTCTAACACAAGATTTTTCACTTTTTCATATTTTTCTATTTAGTCTTTCAGAATTGTCATATCATAAACTATTTGGGTGTATACTCAACTTGCATGTATTCCCAATTCTATATATATTACATCCCATTATTTGCATGCATAACTCTTGTAAACTTATACCATTTTTGTGATTTCCATACTCTTTAGAAAATTGTGTATTCATCATAATATTCTACTTATTTTATAACACTATATGTTACCTCATATTATGTAAATTTCAATATGTTGTTGTGGTTTTATTGTTGGTGGGGTTTTGTCAGCTGACCAAAATTTTAAATGTTTATTTTCAGGCGGAGATGAGCCAGTGAACAGAAACTCACCACCCAAGGTAAGATAAGGGACACTCAAATACTACCCCCCCCCAACCCTTAACACACCCCCATGTGGGTGTCAAAGAAGAAATTGATATTGACTGACAAATACCAAACTTATATCTGAACATAAAAAAAAGAATGTTTAGAATTGTCTTGAGTCATCATTGTATTGACAGTTCATGTGTAGTGAAGACTGAGGATTAACCTGCAGTGTGAAGAAGATAATCATGGCCCTGGCGATATTTGTTCTAAACCTCATTTGATTATCGTGGAAAAAAAAACATCGTCGATAACAGATTTGTGATGAATAAGATAAATCTATTTTAGGCTTAAATTGACAGTGCACCTGTAAGGCTGTTATCAAAATGTGGTCAAAACAAATGTTGCTTTCTGTGGACCCTCTTGTAACTAGATTTGGAGATTCATGGTGCCGATTGTTTATAAATAACATTTTTGGTGGGTAGTGTGTTGACAGAGTTGTTGACAATTATACTAAATGCACTAGTGCTCTTGCACTACCACAAGTTTGAAAGCTGAACGGCATGTAAGTCTCTCTATTATTCCCACCTCCCTGTTTTTACCTATTTGATTACAGGCTGTAGCACTTGTGTGCAGAGTATTCATAGCTATGGGGATTTCTTGGTCCCTCCCACTGCAGTGCATGCATTTACCACATTAGGTTTTCATAATCGGTGGTATTTTGGGCCATATCGTGCCTCTGGTGATATTTTGAAATAATCATGAGATCATTATCGTGTATTCGATATTTTTTCAACATTTTGCCTTATCTAAAAAAGTGATTATTTTATTCATGTGTCCTGAAGAAGCTAGAGGCATATTTTGGGGTCGTCCGACCATCCGTCAGTCTGTACACCCTGATCATATGTGGCCCTGGCAAGCACTATGAGGTATAGATGAAGAGACTAGATTTTGGATGAAATTTGCCAAAGGTCAAAGGTCAATTGTGTAAATTGGCATATTTCAGAGATAACTATAGCCAGGGGGTTCAAATGGTGTTGTGACTTGTTAGGATGGTTAGTAGTGAACAGCAAACAATTCATAGCTTTTGACTCAATCATACCCACCATGATTGTGATCCATTCTGAAATTTGTCATGTTGTTTGTAAGGGTTATAGCTGTAGTTCTTTGCATTTAATGAAGTAGGGCCTAAACTCCACTGCTTGGTAATATTATTGTCTTCATCCTCCTTACTAACAGAATACAGATCACATGCAGAATGCTTTAGCCATGCCAGCCCAGATAAAAGGAAGTGATGCTAGTCTTCGACAACCAGGAAATGTGCCAAACCAACCACAGCCATCTAATACACAAGACAGGTAACCACAACAACAGAAGCATCTTATCTTGTTCTTGTTCTTGTTCTGCATCTCCATCTCATTATTGTAGTGTTGATGCAGCCCAAACTGGTCAGATTTGACTGGAATTACATTGATTTCTCTCATAATATTGTAAGAATTTGCATTTTTGTTATGTGACAGAAAATATCACGTAGTTGTTCTAAGAAGTATGCACGATGTTTGTTTGCTGCAGAGTAATCTGATTTTCATTTCAATTTTGTGTCTGCCAGTCGACCGTTGGAGCCAATCTATGCCAAATCAGCCAAATGGAAACCAGAATCAGAAAGGATCCGTGGCCAGCCAGCCAGGCCTCCATCCGCACCTCCACAGAGCATGAGCTACGTAGATGCCCCGCCCAGGTCAGCCTCCATGGCAGTGGGCAAACCAGCCAGGGGAATCCCCCACCAGCCACACGACCAAATGGCAATCTCTAGTGATAGACAGGATGGGTGGGGGCAGCCGCCTCGAGGCAATGTGTCACCTCGGAATACCCGTAGGAGTTATGATCCCTCCAGACCGCATCCCATGTCGCCCCAGCAGGACAGGAGGTATAGGGGGCCTCCCAGTAACCCTGCATCGCCCCCTGTTGAGAGGAGAGGCTACAGGGACCAGCCACGTCAGGGGCCTCAGCAGCCTAAACCACAATCCATGTACAAACCAAAGGTGAGATTTCATCAGATAATATGGAATCCTGCAGTGATTTGAGATCAGTAATATTCTTTAGTTCCTAGCAGTTTAGATCTCTTCTTTTCCAGAATTAAATCATGTTTTTATTGGAAATAAATGTCAGTGAATATTAATTCTGTTTGACTGTTGTCTCTGATTTGTTTAATGTCCAGTCAACAGTAACCTGCTAATTGTTGTAGTCATCGAGATAGTGTGGACAAATTTTGACATAACAATGTTATATGCTAAATGGTGAAGTCGTGATACTGGTGGCAATAACAAATAAGGCAATGTACTAGAATGGTGAATAGATATTTATTATCTACACCTTGATTTTGGTAGAATGAATACATTACTGAAATGGTAAGCCTGGATAGCAGCAGAGGACTCAAGTTTTGTTCATGAATTCTTGTTATCCCTCCAGCCAAATCAAGTTCAACCTGGTGACTATTACAGCGTTGATCTTCTGAAGGGTGCTACAGGATTTGGGTTCAGTATTCGTGGTGGGCGTGAGTATGACAACACCCCTCTCTTTGTGCTCCGGATGGCAGATGATGGACCAGCGGCAGCAAGTGGTGTCATGAGGGTGAGTCAAAAAAAAAGAAAAGAGTTTGTAGTTCAAACCATGTGTTGCTTCAAAACATAGGTGTTTGTGTTTTAGGGAATGGTATGTTATTACTTGGTATAATGATGCTAATTATCTTCCTTGCAAACTTGCTTCAAGTAACTCAAGGATATATTATGATTTGGGTTTAAATGTCCAATATTTCAGTATTATTTTAAAAAGTACAGCGTTCTCGTTAAAATGATATAAAACCAACTGACTGGTGTTATAAATTACACACTGTAATACCAAAATAATCAGAAAATGTAACTCTCTATCATTTCTTTGTGTATTTGCAAATAACCAAAGGCAATGGTTTATATGGATTTTAACTTCTTCAAGTTTGAAATTTATACAATGACCTTTTCTTATGAGAGTAGATCTGGGGCATATACCTAGTATGTTATATAGAAAGAAAAAGAAAAAAATATGGATGAATTAAAAAAAAGTGAAAAAAATATATAAATAAGTGAATAAATAAATGAATTAAATACTATTCAAATAGGTATTTTAAGACAGAAATAGATTAATAATAAAACAATTTCTAGGTAAATAAGTACATTTATTGATTATGTATAAAATCGTTGATCAGTAATAAATAAGAATGTGTTTTAAAATATTATATCATCATTTATACTTTGTATCATGGAATGTTATAAGTATATGGATTAATACAGAAATAGAAAGTACTTTTACTTTTAACTTTGTTTAAGTTAAGTGTGAAAATGGTGTGCTCCATATTTAATGTTGTCCCCTCATTCACAATTGCTATCATTCATGTTGAATGTAGATTGGTGACCAACTTCTGGAGATCAACGGTCGTACCACAGATGGCATGCTACACACGGAGGCCATCACAGCTATAAGGGCTGGAGGGGACCGCATCAACCTGGTGCTGAAGAGGGTCTACAAGTCTCCCTCTATGGGTAAGAACTAAATACCAGATTGAATAGAAATTTGATTTGTGTTGATAAAGTCTGCTTTCAATTCCATAGCAAAATGATTTATTTATGAAGTTGTTAGTGAAGTCTATGAAAGCATAGAAAAAAAACCAACAATGAATATATGAATGAATAAGTGAATTTAATTTAATTGATAAATAAGTAAATAAATAAATAGGTGAATAAATAAATAAACAAATTAATTAATAAATAGATAAATTAATAGATAAATAGATAAGTGAGTGACTGAAAAGAAAGATAGATGGATAGAGATAGGTAGGTGGATAGATAGGTAGATAGATGTTGGTCCAACAATTAAAGTAGAAAGGCAATAAACTATGGTATAATTTTGCTATATATAATTAGGATAATTCTTACAGATCATAGCAGTATGGAACCTGGTCTCTACGTTCATTTCAAAGTTGAATTGAGTAGCATTGACATTTATTTCAAAATGTGATCATTTAAATTTGGGAAATATATAATTCCAAAGTATTTAAACTATGTAGCTAGTGGGGTTGGACAGAAAGAATTGCAAATGGAAATTGACTCTTACATATTATGTATAGTTTTTGTCCATAGTAGCATCAAAATTATTATTTTTCCACATGGAAACGTTACGGATGTTGCTGCTTTCACACTGTTTCCTGTTTCCAAGGTCCCATAGACTCTATAAGTTGGTACCAGTAGTTGTCTCAGGAATTTTAACTATCACCTGTAGTTGTTACTCAAAATAAGTTACCTTGTCAATGTTAAAACCTTCAAATGTTGCAATGTCCTGCTGTTTTATGCACTTTTCGTCTTTGCAGTCTTATGCAGTTCACAGATGTGTGTATGCCAAATGAAAGACCATTTGTTAAATATCTGTTTGTGCTTGTGTACCAATACACTAAAAATAAAATTTGTGTACAACTAGAATATACTACAAATAACCGCAATTCAGTTGTCCTAGCCCGTGAAGCAATTCACATTGTGATAAATCAGATCATAATGTGTACAATATTTCGGCACTTGCACTCCGCGCGTTTAAGTTCTGCTCCTTAAGCATCGATTTCTATGCGTGCGTATTCTGGCTATACACATACGATTTTGCTTTACTATGGAAGTTCAGTATCTATATTGATCGATACACTGGGTGTGTGTTAATGATCGAGACGTACGCGGACAAATTATCGATAGAGCGATCGATCGATTCCTAGAATCTGTTGATTGACTAGTCTATTGCAAGTAGTTTTTGTTCATACTCACTGTTTGATATATACATTCAAACCCCAATAAACAAAAATCGGAGTGATCACAAGTGCTAATACTTTGTAGAGGGCATGCCACAAATGTATTCTACCTTTATAGCAAACAATTTTTTTTTTTTGTATTGGTACACTTTAAATATCTGTTTGTGTTTGCCCTGTTGTTTTAGATGCAGCACTGCACGCAGAGTTTAAGCTGTTGCTGCTATATTCATTCAGTGTTAAATTGATGTGTTTCTACGACTTCAACATTGCATTGTAAAACATATAAAATACATAAATTATGTAACATATAGAAACTGTAGACAATATATCAAATATATGAAATGTATAAAGTTTTTAAAATATATATAGAATATATAAAATTACAAATATGTGAAATAGGTAAGGTATGAAATATATAAAATATATCAACTTCTATGAAAGAAATGAGTGTCATTAAGGATATTACAATATATGAGTACACATCTTATGTAGTGATATTAAGCAAAACTCAAATGATTAATTCCATGTAAGTTATCATTCTATATCTGTTCAAATAAAGACCTAAGAGAAATATCACAGTTATCAAATACTGTGCAGATGTAAATGTTTGGCCTAATTTGAAAGGTTTGTAATACTTTATAGATTACTTTCATTGTCAAATGTTTAATTGATACACAAAATTTAGTGTAAGGTTAGTCTTTGAATAAGATGTTATAATATTGAACTACACTTGCTATTTAGTGATACAGTAGGAATAAAAGTTGTTAATTTGTACTGTGTTTGAAAGAAAGATTTATTGTTTCTCATATTTCTTCTTCAAGACCTAACACACCTAGCTTTGTGTGCGTTGATCTTACTCACATGTCTCCACAGACTCAGTGTTCTTTGCTCTTTGTTGCCATTTGTTTTGATATCTGTGACGTGACTTGTCTATGCCTTCCTTCTTGTTTACTTTTGTGTTTTGGGTGGCTAACATGACAGGCTTGCGATACGCTGATGGTTACAGTACCTATCGTGAGTAGAGGGCCAGACACATCTTTTCTGTCATCTTTTTAATTTTTGAGCTTTGCACATTTTGCTGCTTGCCTGCTTGCTACACATTCAGGGTGGTTGTTGTGTATATGCTTGCAAGAGAATAAGCACATCCACATGTTATTTCTTTTTGATCACACACTTAGAATGAACATTGGGCATGTGGGTTATAACTGGGTTGGTGATATATACCAAGTAATCTTTAGCTTGACAATATCCCCCCATGTAAAATAAATGTATAATTTCTTTTCAGCTCATTTTGTTTTGTAGCTTGCTCATCCCCCCCACCTCACCCCCGAAAAAGAAGAAATCAGTGAACTGTGCAAAATAAATCTATGATCTATATCGTCTTGATATTTAATTATTTTCAGACGTTTTGAAAACTATTACTACCAGCTGGACTGAGTTATGATATGGATCAATCTTTTCTTGATATTTAAGTGTTTTAAGATATTTTGAAAAATATACCAAAACCTTGAGCTTTTAAACAAAATTTTGTTCAATTGTAAAATAAAGAATTTTGGCACTTCAGTTAAATTTGGTAGTTGTCATCAAGACTGCCTTGTCTGAGCAAATGCCAATCATAAAAGTTACATGTTGTGCTTGTGCCAACATTATTTCACCACTGCAACTGCAAAATAAACATCAATTATGGGCACAGTTTTGTGTAACAAAGTAATATCCGTTCTGCGGTACCCCAGACATATATGTCTGATATTTCATGTATTGGTTATGGCCCTCAACAAAATCTCTGTGTGATGTAAGTATACTGTATACTTCCATTAGAGGATAAGCTATCAATTTTGGATAAAGTAACCAGGTTCATTGCTCCTTATAGCTGGGTTGATAGTTCAAGCCATTGACCATATCATGTAGAATTATATTGTCAGCGTGGGGCACAGTGGTCACCAAAGCTATTCAGTTGAGGTTGGTCTTAGATGATAAATTATATTCACTCTGACTTGTATTTATTTTTCATTGCATGCTTCTTTATCTTCTTGCAAATATGCATGATAAATGTCAGGGTAAGTGTGTGTGTGTGTGAGGTTATCGTAAAAAAGGCATGCAGTGCACATTTAAATACATTGAAAGTAGGGTAGAATTGAAATTCAAAAGTAATTCCATTGTTGTTGTTCAGTTACTAGTGTAGGGATTTGTAAAGACATGTTCATGGTGTCATGGTTCGCATAAGGCTTGTGATGAGTCTTTCTGTAATATGTATCTTCAAATTTGAATGTTTGATCCTCTGGTGTGAATTAAATTTGGGATGTTTCAACATTGCTTCCATTATTTTCTGTACAATACTTGTACATACCATTCTTTAATGTTTAATTTATGTTCAAAGCCTTCAGATGTTTTATTGTCATTTCCTGCCATAGGTGACTAGAGTGGACCTGCCCAATGCCCTCTTACATGCTAATTTAAACTGGAGTAGAAACTGAGAATGGAGCCTATGTAGTAGGGCTGAGTCAAAGCGCCCGTTTAACGTTTACACGCCCGTCAGAGGGTGTAAACGTTTACAAATTTCCGTGTACGTGTAAACGATTTTTACCCTTTTTTCTATTCTAAAACAATACATCCAAAATCAAACTCCACAATTTCTTTCTAGCGTAATACGGAAGTTAATATCGGCGCTAATAATTTCTCTTCCTAAAAAACGAACTCTCCGCGATCCTTTCTAGCGAAATACGGAACTTGACATCAGCGCTAATAATTTCTTATCCTAAAAAACAAATTCCCGACGATCTTTTTACTGTTATACGAAACTTAATAATAGTGCTAATAATTTCTCTTCCTAAAAAACGAACTCTCCGCGATCCTTTCTAGCGAAATACGGAACTTGATATCAGCGCTAATAATTTCTCATCCTAAAAACGAACTCCCCGCGATCTTTTCTAGCGAAATACGGAACTTGATATCAGCGCTAATAATTTCTCATCCTAAAAAACGAACTCCCAACGATCTGTTTTAGCGTAATACGGAACTTAATAATAGCGCTAATAATTTCTCATCCTAAAAAACGAACTCCCCGCGATCCTTTTTAGTGCAATACGGAACTTGATATTAGTGCTAATAATGTCCGACCCTGAAAAAGCGAACTGACCGAACTCCCGACATTTGTTTTTGACATCGATTTGCCGACTTGACAAAATCGTTTGATCAGTAAACGCCCGTTTAGGAGCACCGTTTAAACGGAAATTTTATTAAACGGGATGACTCAGCCCTACTATGTAGGCTTATGTTCAATCAACTTCTTCCCAATGTGTGGCAGATTACATCAATTGTATTTTCTTCCATGAAAGTTATTTTCCCTTGCAACATTGTTTGATACTTAGAAATGTTTGTTTTGCCAGCTCTTTATTTATATTATGAGGGTGTATATACAGGTGTTTAAGAGTTAAAAATGTCAGTTTAACATGTTCAAGTGATGCATGTGTGCCTTTTTTCTTGATTACCATACATCTGACAATTTCAATTTTTTTTTAGAGTAGTATGTTATACTGTATATGCATCAAACCAATGGTTCCAATAATGAATTTAAAAAAATCCTACTTTCACGGATGAATTTCAGACAGATACTAGTATCTGACGAAGACAAGCAGGATGAAAATGTCTCTGTACTTTTGAAAGTTATTTTTTGTATGGGAAAATGAAGCCACTTCTTTCTGTTCTTATCATGCCCCGTTTCCTGACTTTAAAGGCACTGTATAACAATGTTTCCAGTTTAAAAAATCGAACGCTACATGATTCCCCTTGCTAACTAGTGTCTTTGATACAGCTAAAAATGAACGCCCTGAAAAAATTGGCAGTGTAAAACAATTATAAGTTGCTTTAAAAAAGTTGAAAAATCATTGAGAGACCAATTCACAATGCTTTTCTTCTCCATAGACTGCTGTTTGCAGAATTTCCTATCGCCCGATATAAAATGAATGTGCCAATTTGTATCTGCACATATTGTACCAGTGACAGCATAACTGTCCAAACTTTTGTGTTCTAGGGTGTTTATTTGTCCATTCAAACACTGTCAGATATGCCAGATAGCAAAGTTCGACAATTTTTTAAACGGGTCTTCCACAGTGTTATATAGTGTCTTTAATATGCCACATTGCTCATTATCCACATGGCAAAAAATGTGCATGGATTTGAATATACACTATATGTTATATTTCAGTTTAAAGAGGAGTTATTTTTTTTAAGTTAATGAGAAGTGTATATTAGGTCACTTCATGCTGTGATAATGGTCCTGATATGGAAGCATGAGTGATAAACATGCTGAGAATGCCCCCCTCCAACCCACCCCCACCCACCTACCTACACACACCTACCTACACACATTTACATGCAAACAAGTACATGCATGTACACACCCCATGTTCTGAAATGCACAAAGATCCGTATAATAACTTCATGGCTGCATGTGTTTCTTCATATGAGACCAATGGTATCAGATTGTGTTATTTTTATATTTTTCTTTTGCTCTCAATATTTTGATAAGTCTCAAATGATTTCTACAGGAGTTGCCCAGGGCCTTTGAAATCAACTAGGCCTGGAATTTTCCAATTCTTCTTACATTTTCTTGTACAAAGGCATGAGCCTGTTAAAATATTGAGAAAAGTTAACTTGAATATCACTATGTCTTACATATTTACCACTTTCCAAAATAAGAGAATGAGTGCTTGCACTTCTTTTCCATTTGAGGAGGAAAATTGTATCAAATCATGTAACAGTTACTTGTAATCATTGAAATTTAATTCAGTATAAGTGAATATTAATGATTCTGTATTTGTATTCATGTTTTCTACTCCTATCAGATCCACGCCACACTACCCAGACTCCTCCACCGATGTTCCGCAACGCACCGATGATGGTGTCGAATTCTTCATTACAGAGTGACGAACCTGACCGAAGTCAGGCTGGCAAAGACCGCTTCGACTACTCGTGGAACTACAGAAGTCTACCCCGGGGCCTGAAGTATTAAACCAGAGATGCATCCAACTCGTACAGTCTTGACATTTAGCATGCTACTGATCACAATCTTACAGTGAGCGTACACCACAAGAGAATTTGGAAAGCATGTGGATCTCCTGGAGTGGAACTACGGGAGTACACCCAGGGGCCTGAAGTATTGAACAGGTATGGAGTCGAGGCTGATGCGAGGCCGCTGGAAAAATATTGTTCCCATAGACTTTGTACACGTGACTCGGTCCGAAGCCAAGGCCAAGGCTGGCAAAATCTAGCCTCAAGGCCGGCCTCGACTCCATCTCTGGTATTGAAGTGGGGACACATCCAACTCAGACAGTCTTGATTTGTAGCATGCTACTGATGATAGTGATACAGTGTAGTTGCACCACAAAACAATTTGGATAACACATGGATCTCATGGAGTCGTGACAGACTATTTAATGCAGATGAACTTCTTAATGCATGGACTACAGATGAGTAGCACCGAACACTGTTTGTACAATGTGTGGAATGATGTTTCTACCCGAGTGTAGGTGTGCCCAGGTCCATGAAGTCTGATTCTTTGGCATGCCCAGTTAAACAAACTATCAGCATCTATCTTACCACATCTAGTTTGACCTTTGACATTCTGAGGTTTACTCAATATGCCTTGGACAGAATGGAGTCACAATCTGCAACTTGCCTCTGTATCAATGTTGAAAGTGAGACCTGAAGATGTGAGATACCACCAGTCTTGCTTCAAGAATGTGAAAGGTACACAAATGCAAGGGGAGCTGAGAACATTTATACAAGTGATAATAAACAGATTTGTTATAATTATGTTGTTATTTTTTTCATAAGGTTGAGCTTCAGCAGTTTGTTGGTGCCTTCAAAGACATCCAATACATTGGTCACTGTAATAAAAGGGTCATGCTGGCCTCATGACCTAGTCACCAGTGGACGTTCATATCCCTGATTATTTTTATTCGTATGACATCAACTTGCACTTTGTACAAATATGAATTTTTAATGTATGCAATGCATTAAGTTATTAGCAGATTTTCATTGCCTTTGTACTGTTCTGTCAAATGCTGATGAGTCATTATGCTAATCCGTGTGATGGCAGAAGTACCTCACTGGTTGAAAAGTTGTGCCTGTATGCTATATATCCTATTTTAAATGATGTAATGGTTTGCATTGTAAGGAAAATGACAGCTCCAAATGAGATGTGAAGAGTGACTGCGTGATTAACAACAGTCTGTAACTGTATTGATGAAATATGTGCTTTATGTAACTGTCTGATAATTACCAATTATATAGCAGACAGAGTTCTTTTCATTTCACATATCTCTCTTGGTCAGCTAGTTATGCCTATCCCTGGTGAAAAAGAAGATACAGAGTCCTATCTGAAAAAGAATTCATTGTAACCATACAAAGGAAAGGCTGGTTGTGCACTAATGGGACAAAAGAAGAATTTGTCTTATGTTTGAATTTGAATGAAAACTTAGTTCAACATTGATAACTAGTGAAAAAGTTGCCCAAATACGCATTTAATAAGTTCTTTGTTACTGATCAGAGTATCGGTGATTGGCTTTACTATACAAAAGGACTACTAAACATCCTGTTACTAAGGTCAACAAAACTTGGTACATTAAATTATAATTCACTTATTTATTTATACATAAGTGTTTTAGGTGGGTATGATTTTACTTTTGTAATGGGATACTGTGATAGATATGGATCTCACAGTACACAAAATCAGAAGTCGAAATATGTTTATTCAGTTAATACTGGCTCCAGAGGGTTATTTGGAATGAACAGAGTGTGTGGGTGGGAAATAATTAAATCAATGTTATCAAACAAAATGGGTGCATCCAATGAAAACATGGACAACCCAAGTGATACATATTATTTATTGCAGAATGTATTGTAATGATTTGTAGTATGTGTTGATGTACGTACTGGTTTGTCATACCACCTAAGTACTGTCTTCTCTGTTTGTAAATTTCAGATGACTTGTCTATGTGGTGACTTCCAGGTTAAGTCTGTAGTGTTTGTGCCTGTTCTCTGGTATATGTCCTGATAATTAACAACTCTCAAACCTGTTTGTTATTCTTTGTAAAGACCGTAAACCGTGCTACAATCTACACTCTCTGTCTGTGTCTGTGCTTGGAAGTCATGTTTATTGTTTATGTTTCGTTTTTGTAATGATATCATCCTTTTTTCTGATTTTATCTGTGGTTTGATTATATTGGTGGCACTAACAAAACAAAAAATTTCCTATTTATAAGGGCTGCCTGGTGCAACCAAGAAATAACTTTAGGCAATCAATGTCTGTGGTTGTTCCCCATGGATCAATTAGAGTTTATGCTGAATATTTCCATTGAAGCAAAAATAAATGATTGTTTATTTATTCAGGCAACCCAAATTCAGACAATTCTCTAAGTATTTATTAGGTAGTGATGCCCTCTGTTCTACTTAATTCAATCAAGTTATGGTTATAAAACTTGTATTTTGTCGATGTTTTCAGGTAAGCCAATTCAGGCTTTGAGGCAACTTGAATTACATGTAAAAAACTAAGAGCCCTCATTTTTGGCTAGCCTTTATGTCATGATTTAAGTATTCATCATCTTTTTAGTATTCATCATCTTTTTAGTATTCATGGCTAAAAATGAATTTGCTTAATACGACAATTACAGGAATATGACAGAGTTCTATAAGGTCTTTTCATTGTCTATTGACAAGATTTCCTCGTTTTACAGCATAAGCTCCACAAAAATCTACATGTACAAATTTCCCATACCACATTCATAACAGGACAGAATATTTCATCACATATTCTTCTGTCCTTGATACGAACGTGGTATGGGAAATTTGTACAGGCAGATTTTGAAAGTGTGCATGGATCCAAGATTGCACAGTAAATAGAGCCAAGATTGCACGAATGATGACATAATAGTAAAATGGACAAATGATCAATATCAAACAACCAATCAATTGACAAGGATCTATTTAGGTGTGATACAGATTCATGGGACTCCTATAAATTTGTTTAATATCTCTGTATGAACAGAGAATGTTGTATTCAGTTGAACTCACACTTTGATGAAAACCACAGCAGATGCAGAAGGGTGAAACAATTTTAATCTGAGCGTATGATGAAACCTTGATCAAAACACCTCGTTGCATTCCAAGTTAATTGGACCAATTGGTATTGCCTCAGTACATATAGATCTTCTTTGAGGTGTGCAAGGAAGAACAGTTGTAACAATGTTTCATTGCTACTGCCTTAATTTTAAAAAGATTGATGCAATAATGATTTTTAAAATATTTTGTCAATGCATTGTCTCATTTACTATTTTCTTTGATGTATTCAGTTAAATATAAGCGAATATAGATCATTCTGATAAAGAAAGAACAATGACCAGCTGGTTTTGGTCGGTGATTTGTACAAATATTCATGAAATTTAACAAAAATTTCATGTGATTTCATGTTGCAGAGTTGAAAATGTACCGGAATTCTTCTACAATTTCTACTGGTTCAGTACTTGCAAAATCTGTGCTGGATAATTTGGTT
>JZLH01S0443801.1:39816-56702 GCA_001188425.1 Eucidaris tribuloides
ACCGTGAAACAACAAATTACCCCGATTCAAGGTGCCTTGCTGGAGGGTGAGTATCACACAAGTACCCCATTTTTTCACCAAGTGTACCATAATTCTCACAGATACTCACAATGTCTTCCTTTCGTCTTAACTTATGCTGTTAGTTGCCTGGCTCCTTCTCCCTCTAAACACAAAATACATAAAAATTTGACGCAGCATAATTTATTGCGAAGCGGGCATCGCGTGCCCTTATAGTTGCAAAAAAATCTGCATTGAGTTTTGCTACAAAGAAACGCCCCAGCAAGATTCCAGCAGTCGGGCCCTGTGGGGTCCTGAATATAAAAGAGAAGGAGCCAGCAACTACAGGCCCATAAGTTAATAAAAAAAAAATGACATGTGGTGAAGTATTGTGAGGGGCTACTGTGATGTACTCCCCTCAGCAAGGCGCCTATACATTAGTGAATTTGTGTTTGATTTTTACGTTATTGCAAAGTTTCTATCATTCGCAAGAGAAAACTTGCAAAACAGCCATAGCGGGGAGGAGCTTATCGATTCAAACAGTGCATACGATTACTCAACGGCGCGACTAACACACGTCAGTGCCATCATCTTCACGGCATGCGTCAGCTCCAGACCAGTGCACTTGCGATCTGATTGGTTGGCAATGAACTCAAAATTTTCCTTAACTTGATTTATTTTTAAAAAATTGTAATTTTCCAATAATAAACGGAGTTAGGACATCATTTTAGATAGACCCCTTCAACGTAAAATGTATGCGTTATAGTGTATGTTGCAATACTTTTGAGTAGGGAGGGTAGTTCTCTTTATGTAGTATACAGTCAAACCTGTCTTACCGACCATTTTTCTAAAGCTGCAAACCTGCCTATAGTGGGTACTTAAATGATTCCCTTGGAGACAATGTTAAAAGCATAGTCGCTACCTGTGTAATTGATGTCATGTCATTGCGTATAACATTTGAGATCCACTATGGGATTTGACACCCTACAAACATCCACCCAACCACCCCCCCCCCCTCCACCACACACAAACACACAAACATATACACACATACCATCGCACACACATACACACACACCCACATTCACACACACTTTCCCACACACAAACACAAATACACACGTGCCCAATTCTTAAACACATACATTCATTTGCATGTAAATGTGATTATTTTTTTTTCAGGAAATATCGTAAATTTATCAGAATATCAATATTTCTAAGCCGTTCCATGACTATCAATTTTGCTGATATCAACATTCCACAGTTGCCCATGAGAGGTGTTGGATTTTGGCTGAAGGGTGAAGACAGGGCTGTTGCGTCGCCAGATGTTTCATCAAAACCAGTGGGGATTACTGAAACTGACCAGTTGCAGGTAAAGTTTCCAGGGATTTTCACGGATTGTTTTGTGGTCCTGGATAAAACCAGCTGAGGTTCCTGAAACCGTAAATTTGTTGGAAGAGTCATAAGGATATTTTCCAGCTTTGTTTGCTGTTTCTATAGGTCTCAGGCTCGTAGGGCTGCACAAGATGATGCGGATTGTGTTGATGTGGAAGGGAATTCTGGTATTTGGTTGATTAAAACGCTTTTAAGGATCTAAGTGAAGGTGGTGCTGTTTGGGGGGTCTGAGGCTAAAAGTGATCTGTTGTTGAGCAAGTGTTCCACGTCTGACATACAGCAGTCAGACATTGAATCAAATATTTAAAATTGCCAACGAGTTACTTGTTGGCGGTCATTTACACGTCAGACAGAAAGAATAGAAACACAACGCATTTTAATTCCCCGAAATTGAGTCAAAAGGTGGCTGAGTTCTGTCAAACTTTTCACACATGGCAAGTGGTTGGTAAGCACTACCGTGATTGCCAACAAAGAAAAGTTATTTGGAATAAGTGTTATTTTACAATTTAACAAACTAATCATTAACCCTTTGGAGACTAAGTACGGGATATCTCGGGTTAAGGTCTAAAGAAAATAATAATAATAATAATATTCCATTCTTACATTGCGCATAATACCTATCGGAGATCGGTCTCTATGCGCTTGGATATTATTACCCTGGTCACTTTCACTCCCTGGGGAGTATTCCTAGCTGAGCTGCCAAGTAGTAGCGGATCAAGCCAGACAAATTAAATCATTCTCACCCTACCATACACCCATTAATACTAATGGCTGGAGAGAAGTAATGCAGATAAAGTGTCTTACCCAAAGACACAAACGCCGCGGCCGCGTCAGGATTCGAACCGGTGATCTTTCGATCGGGGGGCCACGGCCTTATACCATTCAGCCACGACGCCTCCGCGTATGCGTGTTATAATGAAATCAAATCTTCTCCAACGGCTTAAAACAGAAGTGTTAGTGTCTAAGTACATGTAGGTGAAAGTTATTTCACTATTATTACTTGTTAGGAAAGTTTAAGAAAGAAATGACATTGTGAGTATTGTGAGGGGTACTGTGTGATACTCACCCTCAGCAAGGCAGTATAAATGAGTTCATTTGTGTTTATTTTACGTATTTGCAAGTTTTATCGCGAGATAAAACTTGCAGAAATAGTTATAGGGGGAGGAGTCTATCGATTCAAACAGTGCATACATTACCAAGGCGCGACTAACACACGTCAGGTGGCATGCATCTGTCACGCACGGTCAGCTCCAGACCAGTGCACTTGCGATCTGATTGGTTGGCAAGAACTCAATTTTTTTCTTAACTTATGCCTGTTAGTTGCTAGCTCCTTCTCCCTTTAAAGATTCCCCATGGTAATTATGAACATGAACTTTGTGTTGAAATGACACTTTGGGATAAAGATCGAGAGGATAAAGAAAATTCGACAGCTTTATTCAGAGCAAGTATAACCATTCATTGTTTACAACGGAAAGTAATTATCAGCATAAGACCATTGTTTGATTTGAAAGTGGCGGGTAATTATTCAATCAAACATAACGTATTTATTTATTAATCTGTCAAATTAGGCGAATACAAACAACTTTTCGAGTTGTAGTTCGAATATCTTTCAAACAGAATTGAATTGTTGTTACTCCATCTTTCTTCGCCAATCTCTGCAGAGGTATCAATCCTCTTTCTTGCAGGAAAGAACACAATATCGTCACAGTTTGTTCGCACAGTAATCACAGAGTCATTCTGCGAAACTTAACCAAATTCACAGAGTGGTTATCACCTGCTAGAAAAACACAGGGTAGCCACAATGTACCGGCTGTGACCACACAGTGATCACATACAGCGTCACACTGTGAAAAATGAAGCAAACTGTGTTCACACTGTCTTCACTAAGTAAACACACAGTTAACGGCAAGGTTCACCCTGACATCAAGTTGGTTTTAATCGAAGCAGAACAATGAGAGGAACAAATTCATGAAATTTGGCGAAAATCCACCAAAGAATAACAGAGTTATGAGGTTTCAAAGTCTTAAATTTGTGACGTCTTATCGGGCGTCTCATGCGAGCAGCTCCCCATATGTCATGTTATATAAATTCCATAAATTGCCATTTTTCAATGGTTCGTGATAATTAAATTGGGTTGTTTCACTGAAGTATGTATGAAGTTATATTTCTGATAACATATTGAATGCATAGGCAAAATCCTTTACAATTTTTCGAGAAAACGGCACTGTTGTGGAATTTATATCACATGGCATATGGGGAGCTGCTCGCATGTGACGTCACAAATTTGAAAGTTTATAATTCCATAACTCTATTATTCTCTGGTGGATTTTCGTCAAACTTTCAATATGTTTCTCTCATTGTTCTGCTTTTATTAAAACCAACTTGATGTCAGGGTGGACCTTGCCTTTAAAGAGAATGCACAGTACTGTTTGATGATGGAAAATTTTTCATCAAAATTTCACATTTTAATGGTTTCCAGGTGAGAGTATATATAACAAATTGCCCAATCTAACGTTGCCCTCTCGGGCAGTGGACGTATGAGACAACCTGACGCATGTGCAGTGCAGGCAAGAGCTCTGATTGCGAATTCTCTCATCACAGTTCACATACCTGATGTAAACAAATAAAAAATCTTATTGTTCTGAACAATGGATAACATGCGAAGTCACCTGACGGATATGTATCCGTGGTCGACGTGGACGACGTCCACGTCCACTCAATCGAAAGCTCCTTAGTGTCCCTATAGATATTTCCGAAGTAGTATGACATCATCACTTCTGCTCTCCACACAATTAGTTCTATATTGACGTGATTAGATTATAAGGCAAGAGTGTATATTAAAATCATTAAATAAAATAAAACTTTTTGTACCCTTGAGGTGCAACTTTGTACCTGAGTTCAAAAGTGTTACTTTGCGTTTCTGTTTCAAGTTTGAAGTTTTCAAGGGTTTTTTTTTTGTTTTTTTAAGTATATATCCCATCTTTTAAAAAAATGACTCCTGAATGATTGTGTCCAAAATTGATATTCCTATATTTTTGTGTTATTCATGAAAAAAATCATGTAATATCCCACACCCCTCTGCTGTAAAATCCTGGCTACGCCGCTGGTGTTGTGTATTCTCGATTCTCTATTGTTTCTCCACGCCGAAGAAGAATCCATTGGTTTCTTCAACCCATTCTGGTTCCTGCTCGGGCGATTTTTCCACCATGTTGGTTTCCTGATCACGCCCAAGAAGTTGGAATACTTCAACCGATTTCTCATCCAATAATTTGCTCGTAGAACTGTCATGTGGCTTCGTCACTGGATTGTCTGCATTTCATGGACAAAAATATGAATAACAAACCTAATTAAGTCCAAGCATGTTTTTGGTCCATCAGACAAAATGTTTGTCAATCTTTCACAAAGTATACTATTGTCACCCCAGACATCAGAAAACACCATCAAACCTACTGAAAATTGTTTATAGTGAGAAATTGCGATCCAGTGATATGTGCATTACCTATGGGAAATCTCAGAGTCCCCCCCCCCCATTTTGAGTAATTTCTAAAAAAAAAAAAAAAAATGGGAGGGTTTCAGAGCGAGAAATTTTCAGGTAATGATAGATCATGTAGGTGTATCTAAAAAAAAATGTAATCGCAAAGAATTTTATTTTCTATCATTTAACAAAACTATACCTTGGTTTAATGAAAAACAAAATTATAATGGAAAAGTGTGTGATATTAAAAAAAAATAGCGCTGTTCAATTGCTTCACAGTTGAAGGTATATGCCTCCTAACTTCCTCGCCAATTACAAGTTTAGTTACAAATCCTCATGCATGTACTTCTATGTACTTTCGTTGATCTGACCTGTAGGTCTAGTTTAAAGTTCCCACGATAAAGAAGTGAAATAAAACCTGCACAGGATATTGTGACATTTTACCTTTGAAATCCAAAATCTAATCACTTCACTTTTGCATTAGAGTGCACACTTTAACCAAGTTTGATTAAATTCCGACAAGCGGCTTTTAAAGTTTGGCGGAAAGAGCTGAAATCAGACATGGAAAAGTTCCCGTGACCTTTGACCTATCAAATCAGTGTACAGTTGCGTCATAGTATATTTGACCCAAGTTTCCTTAAAATCTGATCAGCTATCCTTAAGTTGTGGCGGTGACCAGCTAAATAATCATACATATAAGATGTGACCTTTAAACTTGACCTGTTACCTCCAAAATCTAATAAGATCATTGTTACATTATACTTGACTCCAGTTTCATCAAAACCCCGTCTGATTCTTACGTTATAGTGGCAACGAGAATCGGTAACGGATTAACCCATATACCTAATGGGTAACTTAAAGTGTATTTTGAGGAATGAAATAATTCTTTTAGTAAAATGATTATATTCTTGGATTTGAAATCATACCAAATTTATGTTTATACCACATGCAACGTTTATTTATGCAGGAGAAGATGCACGTGACATCTGTACAATCCAACTTTCGAGAAAATAGTTTTAAAATCACCTATATGCACATCATTCACATCAATGACGAGTATATCGTGACCCGACTACAAATCTCCATCACCTTGGATAGCTTATGGTGATGTCAAAAGTGTAAACTGCAATAACATGAAATACAATTCAATACAGTACAATCAGACAATGCGATTTGCAACATTTTTTGGCAAAATTGTCTTACAGTTTTAAATTTTGTTATCAATTCCATTCTTACTCACAAGAAACGAGTAAAATATTCCCGATATCTTAACAAATATCGAAACCTATTTTCAGTTTTTCCTATCATTGGCGGCAAAGAACACGAACATCAGACACGAAAGCAACAAAATAATAATGATAATAATAATAATAATAATAATGATAATAATAATAATAATAATAATAATAATAATAATAATAATAATAATAATAATAATAATAATAATAATAATAATAATAAAATAATAATAATAATAATAATAATAATAATAATAATAATAATAATCTGTGCTTTTATAGCACATAATACGAAATCGTCTCTGTGCGTTTTACATTGTGCTATAATGATCATAGAAGAAAACTTCAGAAAAATTTAAAAAAAATGCAACCAAAGCATATTAATATAGAAGGATAAACATACTCATAAACACATAGCAAGAAACTGGACAGCTGTTTGAATTTATTATTGCTATTTGGGACTCCAATTCCCCTTATAATCTGTATTATTGCAACAACAAGAAGGGATGATATTACCTTCCTCGCTCAGTCCTCCTGACACATTGTCAACTGGTAGTGGTAGGACAGCATTCAGTGATAAGAGAAGTACGATACACCACAGAAAGGCCGAACTGCTGAACTTCATTTTGGTGAAGAAATCGTCTTAAACTTCAAGGAGAGAAACAATCGACTCGCTTGCATGTGCTGTTCAGAGAGAATATAACACGTTCGCGGAGAACACGTACTTTATGCAGTTTAATGACAAATATGCATGTATCTTTTGGCTGGAACCTGGTTTCTACCATCGAACTACAGCCTACACTCTGGAAGGCTTGCGCAGACTGTTTAAAGTCGCCGCCGGGCGCCATCTTGTTTAGTCGTGCTGACCAATCGTCTTACAACGAATTACAATGAGCGCAGGTAAACCGCAATTAAACGCGGCATTATTAAAGGGAGAAGGCGCCAGCAACTAACAGGCATAAGTTAAGAAAATAAATGACATTGTAAGTATTGTGAGAATTATGGTACATGGTGACAAAAACAGCCTAAATAAGGGGTACTGTGTGATACTCATCCTCATCAAGGCCCTATAAATTAGTTAATTTGTGTTTATTTTACGTCTTTGTAAGTTTTACCCTAAGACGAAACTTGCAGAAACAGCTATAGGGGGAGGAGCTTATCTATTCAAACAGTGCATACATTACCACGGTGCGGCTAACACACGTCGCGTGGCATGCATTGGTCACGCATGATCAGCTCCCTGCAGTGCACGTGCAATCTGATTGGTTGGCAAGAACTCAAATATTTTCTGAACTTATGCCTATTAGTTGCTGGCGCCTTCTCCCTTTAAAGAGAATACTCAGTACTGGTTGAGTACTTGCAGAACAACATAATTTTAATATCAGCTACTTTCAAAATTTCTGTGAATAGATAGTTTTCTGAAATTGTCACTATAGTACAAGAGAGAGTAGTTGAAAACAACAGATCACTTCGTTTTTGACAAATACAAATCCCCACTGCTGACAAAGTTCTAACACAGAAATCAATATGTGGGGCTATGTTAATTGTTGACACATACACTTTAGCAATGAAATGGGATCTTCGTTTGGAAAACTTCACCTGTTCAAACTGCCAATCCCTCATCTTTTTTATTGCATATGGAGTGACGTAGTCCCACATTGTAATGCAAATGTGATATACTCTCACCTGGAAACCAATGAAATATGAAATTTTGATGAAAGATTTCCATCATCAACCAGTACTGTGTATTCTCTTAAAGACTAACCAACATGGCGGATGTGCCTTCTAGTGCGTGTGTAGGTTATATTTCGGTGGCTTCTACCAGCAACCAGAACTAATAAATTCAAAACATGATTAAAGTGCATCATGCGTGTCTCCACAGAAATAATATTTTTGTGATTATTCATAGCTTTCAAGGTTTATCTCTTGTATTTTTTTAATTACAGGCTTGCAATGGGTAACGTCTGAAGAACGCCCTACTTTGTGAAAAGGGAGCAAGTGAAAAATCACTCAAATTTGATTTTTTTTTTTAATGTTATGGAAACATTATAAGCATGCTGTACCTTCAAAGTCAATTTTGTGTTTAAAGATATCTAAGTACATGACAGTAAAAAAAAATACCGTGATATTGCGCTGATGTCAATATAAACGACAGGCATATTTTTTTATTATTATTTATAAGAAATGACACCTTTGTCACTTGCTTAAAGACAGGCTAACATTGTGGAGCTTCAAATTTAAAAAAAAATGTCAAACTTTGCTATCTGAGATACACAGTAGTGTTTGAATGGACAAATAAACACCCTAGAATACAAAAGTTTAAACATTTAGTTATGCTTGATACCTATGAATCTTGAAAATCAATAAAGACTTAAATATAAAAAAGTTTAAACATTTATGTTGCCACTGACAAGATATGAATGAATAAACAATTAGTAGCCCCGGCCGGGTCATACCAAAGACTTTTTAAAAATGGTACCTTCTGCTTTCTAGCCAGGCGCTCGGCGTTCTAGAACAGAGAAGTGTAATAATAGCATTTATGTTATGCAGGGCCCGCTGGAAGATCAGTCTCTTTGATTGAAGTGGCTTCCCTGGGTAAATATAGTAGTAGTAGTAGTAGTAGTAGTAGTAGTAGTAGTAGTAGTAGTAGTAGTAGTAGTAGTAGTAGTAGTAGTAGTAGTACGTCGGGCCGAGTAACAAATAGCCTCGATCTACACACAGTAAATATGTGGGAGGAAATGGGTAGGTAAATCCTGTCAGCTCATGTATTTTCACTTTTTATAGCACTAAATCATCATTTTGAAATACAAATCTTCCAGGGATTAATTTTTAGACTTTATCAAAGACACTTAGAGCATAGAGGATTGTGAAGCTCACATTTTTTTTAAACTGTGGTCAATGTTAGCCTGCGGCTTAAGTACATGCAGTAAAAAAAATGCCGTGATATTGCGCTTATGTCAATGTAAACCACAGATATAATATAAGACGTGTAAGAAGTGACACGTTTGTTACTTGCTTAATACTTTTGCCATAAGTGGGGGCTAGTAAATATTTTATGTTTCAGGCTTTTTTCCCATTAACGAATGAAAGTACAATAAGGTAATTTTAAAAGCGAT
Source organism: Eucidaris tribuloides (assembly GCA_001188425.1). NCBI lineage: Eukaryota > Metazoa > Echinodermata > Echinoidea > Cidaroida > Cidaridae > Eucidaris > Eucidaris tribuloides. The sequence continues at coordinate 49,038 of JZLH01S0443801.1, forward strand.
GTATTGGAATAAAATCTTTATGATACAACAGTTACTTGATGACATGATCCATTAATGCAAAACTGTAACCTGATAACTTGTTGATTCAAGAGATTGTTTGTGGTAGGGTCCATGGTTGATCAAATCAAGAAATCTCCTTTTTCACATCCAGCAGCACAACAGAACATCACTCATGCCCCTAGGATGTTATTGAAGGCAGAGGTGTCGATCCTGGGGGAGGGGGCAAGGGGCGATCGCCCCCCCCCATGAAAATATGGGGGGGGCAAACATATCGATAATAATTGACAACTTGAAAAGTTCATAATACATGTAGTATGCAATGTAAATATATGTTTTAAAAAGCATTGGAAAGCACTATAAAACCATTAAAAATAGCATAAAACCACTATTAAACATACACAATTGTCAATTTTTCGGCGCGCTTTGCGCGAAAAATTCTGTATTACAATTTTTTTCACTTTTGTCCCCCCCCCCAATCCGAAACATGGATCGACGCCCATGATTGAAGGAACTGTCTGTGGAGCATGCAACTTAGTAATTACCTAGAATTTGAAAAATACAGCAAATAGTAACTGTCAGTTAGACTCAGTGTGAAATCTCACTGTGCTGAGCCAGTTCAGTATTATTTCAATAATCATGTGTCTGTCTTTGGATAATAATCTATATGAGACTTACCAGATACAAAATACAAAAAGGTTTATTGTCATATGCAAAACATATACATAAAATTTGGCTTTGGACATATACATAAATATTCATTGTTGACGTATGCATAAAGGTTGCCATGTTTATTCATACATACGGCACACGTTTGTAAGTTGTTAATAACTTCATACATATATATTCACTGTATAAGGATCTGACTAGAATACTAGAAGAACTTTTGTCTTTATGATACTTCATTCAATTCAAACTCCAACGGTCATTATAATTCCACCCAAACTGAGTTTCTAGCTTCTACGTATACTTTGCTAATGGTTCTGAATTATATTTTCTCTATACATCAATGTATTTAAACAATGTTAATTTCATGCATAAAAAAAAGAAATGCACTGTCTTCAAATTCGAGCTGGCAGCCTTGCAGAATGTTAGAGCATGCTGGCATATATAGCAGCTAACGTACCTTGTAATCATCGGAACTCTGTGTTAGTTATTATTATTATTTGACCATTAAAAAGTACGAAAATATCATAACAATGCAAACATACGACAAAATCTCAGAATAAATTTACAAAAAAGGGTCACTACTATATAAGTAACGCATATAGAGATAGCGATGAGCTCCGCCTGAATTCACCTGATAATTCGCCAAAGTGTCTGAAAAAATATCATACGTGAACGTGGAAAACCTACAAAAATGTTATACATTAGTATGTTAGTTTTAACTTGGTTTAATGTATTGTTGTGGCTTTTGCCGCCCAGTGTAATTAATGGTACATACTTCAGCGTCGCTCAATTATTTGACCGCCACTCATGTCCCTCTCTTCACTTAACTCCATGTTCCATTTTCATTGTTAGCTATATTTACTCTGATCCTCAAAATAGGACCGATCCCTTCTTCAATGTTACACTATTTGCCATCGAACGTATACAAGGGGCCCAAGGGGTACATGCCCCCTATCCACTTGTAAATCTAAATGTGAAGAAACAATTTTAAAAAATCCTTTTGAAAAAATATAAATATTGGACGCTGATGAACAAGTTAACCGACCTCATCGAAGGCGCCAGGGTCTTAGGAGGGGAGAAAATCCTTAGCGATTTTGCTATAAGGAGGGGAAAAGGGTACCAAGGTCCAGGAGAACACTGATTTATGGTGCAAATGGGTGCGACATTAAAAACAAGGAGGATTGTTTTATTTGTGTGTGTGTGTGTGTGTGTGTGTGTGTGTGTGTGTGTGTGTGTGTGTGTGTGTGTGTGTGTGCGTAATGCGTGTATCGTGACTCGTCACGTATATAAACCGATGACATACGAATGAAATGTTACTGTACAACTGATGACACACACCCAACCGATGACGTCATCGTTTCCCAGACTTTGGCAGATAGTCCCAAATTACATGCTTTTGCATATAGGGGTAGTGTCATCAGTTCACAGGTCTCTGTCATGTCATCGGTTCAGTGATGCGTATCCATATGTGTGTGTCATCGCTTGTCGTGTAAAAATTCATATGGAAATGGATGTCATCGCTTTCAATGTGTGTGTGTGTGTGTGTGTATGTGTGTGTGTGTGTGTGTGTGTGTGTGTGTGTGTGTGTGGTGTTGTGTGTGTGTGTGTGTGTGTGTGTGTGTGTGTGTGTGTGTGTTGTGTGTGTGTGTGTGTGTGTGTGTGTTGTGTGTGTGTGTGTGTGTGTGTGTTGTGTGTGTGTGTGTGTGTGTGTGTGTGTGTGTGTGTGTGTGTTGTGTTTCCATACACTTACAGAGGAATGAAACAAACCTCTTCCTGAATTCAGAGAATACTGACAATAACAAAAATAAACAGTGAAGTTTGAGCAATTTAGTCAAACCGTTCAAGAGTTATGAATGTTGAAAGTTTATTTAATCGTCATTATGGAGGATTTTTAAATTGAAATTGGCAACTCTTACCACTTTTTGAGATGAAAATATAGAGAACTCCCCAATGGTTTTGTAGACAAATTTCACTTATTCTCATTCTTTTACGAAATATCCGATTTCGTCTTGCTTGTTGTGTAAGTACGTATGTGCCAGCAAAATGATTCTGTGTGTTCTTTCAGAAAAAAAAATGATTACCTTCTCAACTGACATTTCAGAAAATAAATAAATTTGTGTACAAAACCAAAGGGGAGTTTCATTTCAAAAAGTATAGGGTTGTCCAATTTTAGAATCCTCCATAATAAGGATAAATAAACTTGCAAATGCATAACTCTTGAATGATTTAGTCAAATTTGCTCACCATTTTCTTTCCATTATTGCTATCTTTTCTCTGAATGCAAATATATGTCTGGGTGTCATTTCACTTGAAAGGAACCTATATCGTGTCTGATTCCATGACATTACTTCGATATACGCTCCCTACTTTAAAGTATTGCAACATACACTATAACGCATACATTTTACATTGAAGGGGTCTTTCTATAATGATGTCCTAATTACGTTTATTATTGGAAAAGAACAAATTATTTGAAAAGACATCAATAAATATTCTCTCTCCCTTCCTCTCTAAGGCGGAGACACTACAAATGCAGGCGCATTCAAGACAGATAGGCTGGAACATAAAATTTTACCTATTTTGCTCCCGCTAGAGGTGGGGTGTTAATTAACACTAGCATCCGTAATACGTGTTTCATAATTATTACACAATGAAACGGTTTTAATGGTTTGGAAAGACTTCCAGCAAACACAAAATGTCACTATGATCCTCTGAAGGGTCTCAGAAAGAAGACGCACACCCCTCGAAGACGAAGTGACCTCCTATTTTCATAAGACAGTGGTAAGGAGGAAACGCGCCATATTCTAAACAAGACCTCTTCAAGATATAATTTCTTATTCTTTCTCAATTCTAAGGCAGTTTATTATTTGTAAACATCTTAAAATTTACTGTCATGAGACTTCTCGGTACATTGGATATATTTGATGCGAAGAAAACCCATCATCTTTAATTAGTAGCCTTATCCTCTTGTCACTGTCTTATGAAGATAGGAGGTCACTTTGTTAAGGAACGAGAAAGAGTATTCATTGATTCTTTTCAAATAATTTATTTTTCCAACAAAAAACGGAGTTAGAACATCATTTTAGAAAGGCCCCTTCAACGTAAACTGTATGCGTTACAGTGAATGTTGGCATTACTTTTGAGTAGGGAGGGTATTGTGGTTGTCTGGATATATGGACATAAAAGTGGATTTATTGGCCCATCAAACCGTTTTTGCTCAGATGTGATCAACTAAAGAGAGGTAAACTGAAAATGCGATGTTCAAAATTTGAATTATAAATCTTTCTAAATTGATCTGTTTTATTTTTTTGTGACTCTATTCCAGGTCCAAGGGCTGTGCCAGTATGAAATCCTGGGGAGGGGGTGGACTGAAACTACAAAGCCAAGTCATATCCGTTAATGGCAAACGGCGACGCGACAAGCAAAAGAGCAACATTTAACGTTTATATCATACGCGAAGGTAGTAAATACAAGAAATTTTGAACATCAGTGTATTGGTTGAAAATTTGGTACAATGTATTGTTGTGACTTCTGCATGTGATCCAGCGTAATTGATGGTACATACTTCAACGTCGCTCATATTTGATGATCACTCGTGTTATTTGCTTCACTTAACTCCACGTCTCATTTTCATTGTTTGCAATATTTACTCTGGTCCTCCAAATAGAACGATCCCTACTACAATGTTACGCTATTTGCCATCGAACGTATATAAGAGCCTAGGGGTGCATGCCCCTACCCCTCGTGAATACAGTGCGTCTAAAAAAAAATGATCCAATCGGAAATTATTTTGTATATATACGAAATCATATACAACCTAGTCAATTGGGTATTGGCCATAAAGCTCAAAGAACTACTTTCCAGCGCAATTTAATTTAATTTCATTTGGTTGTGTCAATCCTGAGATATATCGAATTTTCTGCAATGACGCGAAATCGCGTTTGTCCCAGTATACTGTATGTGCCGTACATGTGCATGCAGTTTCTGCATATTGTTTAACAGAAACTCCAATGAGAGTGTGAAAAATATTGTTTAATCGTTCAATTTAGCTGAACGAATAGATTTTTTTCAGGTTGTACATTTTGATTTCCTATTATTTGAAGTACAAGGAGGTATGTAACTTTGACAAAGGGCTAAAATGAATGAGATGTGCAGATCATCATGATGTCATTGTGAATGCAATCTAGCAAACAGAAGACATGAACATGTGCAATATCATTTCAATGCCAAGTAAGGGTTTATTTGTATTTGATTTTTATTTACTAGCCAATCAGAAATAAACATATTTAAGGAAAAATGTATTGTTATTTGTTTTATTGATTTGTATAATTCAATTTGTATGAGTTCTGTAAGTAACAATGCCACAAATTCAGTTGTCATTATGACCAATACACAAAACACAATACAATTCACACGCGTTATTTTGCCTGACTGCACAAAATAATCACAACTTATAACTATAAAAGCATTTGAATGGAACTAGGTTTATCAGAAAGAAAATTCATTCGGCTTGAATATGATACCAAATACACATACCTTTTGAAAAAATTACATACCTTAAATATTTTCTCTCCAATTGGACCATTTTTTTAAGACACACGTTAGATATGTGAAGAAACCATAAAAAAAGGAAATATTGAACGTGCTGCGTGAACAAGTAAACCGACCTCAGCGAGGCGCCAGAATAAAATCTTGGCCTATAAATCTGGGATGATTTAAGTTACACTATTAGAAATACAATGTGTATACTCTTGCGACATTATGCTCCACCAACGTCAAGAGCTTAGTCTTAGCGTTCAAATACGTTAGTTTTGTTCATTTTGCTGGTTTTAATCTGAGATATATATATTTTTTTTAAATAAGAAAGGGTGAAATCACAATTGTGCCACTTTTACTGCAGTCCCTTGCAAAAGTGACACAATTGTGATTCCACATTCCACCCTCTTGTTATTTACAAGATATCTCGAGATTTAAACAAGCAAATTGAAACAAAACAAAAGGTATTTGAAAGCTGAGACTTTGCCCTTGACGGTGATGTAAGCCACATGTCACACAAGTATTTTCTAATTGCCAAACTGCAGTACTTCTCAAAAACTTGTACAATTGAAAAGCGCCCTCTTTGACAGTATACTGTTGCGAACATGTTTACGTCAACATCAAGGTCGAAGTCTTAGCTTTCAATACTGTTTGTTCTGTTCACATTCCTTTTTTTGATCTCGAAATATCTTGTAAGCAACAAAAGGTGGAATACAAATTGTCACTTATACGGGAAGAGGGTCTGCACATTGGTGATTTTACATTTTCGTTGTTAACTCAACATATCTCAGGATTAAGCAAGCAAACCAAACAGAACAAACGGCATTTGAAAGCTAAGACTTTGCCCTTGATGGTGATGTAAGCATCCCGTCACAAAAATGTTTTTTCTCATTACCAAAGGCGGCGCTTTTGACTTGCACAAATTATTTTTGAGACACACTGTATGTCTCCCTGTGAATAAAATCTAAAATCTAAACAAATATCTCTACTTACTATAACATGATTTTATCCAGGTATATCAACGTATTTTATTTTTATAAACAAGACATAAGGGTTGTTGTTTTTTTCTGTTTAATTTCTTTGTCTTATAACAGAGTACATGTATATATAACGATCAGATAGTTATTTCGTGTAATGCAGTAATTATATTGTTTTGGTCATACAAGGTTAATGTTGTTTTACGTGTAATCTAGAGTTAGTTGTTTTGGTTTATGAATGTAGTGTTATTGTATTGTAATGTTTGTAAAGGCGTTTCCCGCCGCAGGCGTTAGCTTTTAAGGAAATACACCTCCTTTTCATTTCATTATTAATAATACTTGTATTTATCTGTTCATATTCATGACTTACGGAAAGGAAATGATATTATTTCTGAATCTTGTTACAAGGTACCAGGTCCAGAGGAACACTAGCTTATGCTCAGTGGGTGTACCTGGCGTACGTCGTCAGGGGAGCCTTTTTGGGGGGGGGGCCAGGGCAGGGGTCCGCCGCTAGTCATAAGACGCGCTATTCATTAAAAAAAATTATTCATAAGGACGCTATTCATAATAAGACATAAGGTCGCAGTTCATAACGGTCATTATTCATAAGGACCGCTATTCATAAAAAGATATGAGGGTCGTTATACATAATAAGTCATAAGGGTCGCTATTCAATAATCCAAATCAGGGTCGTTATTTATAAGGGTCCCTATTCATGATACAAAAAGAGGCCTCTATACATAAAGATCAATATTCATAAGGGTCGCTATTCATAATCGAACAAGGGTCGCTATTCATAATAGGAGAAGAGGGTCGCTTTTATAAAGGTCAATATTCATAAGGATGCTAGTCATAATCGAACAAAAGGGTCGCTATTTATAATAGGAAGAGAGGGTCGCTATTCATAAAGATCAATATTCATAAGGGTCGCTAGTCATAATCGAGCAAGAGGGTCGATATTCAAAATCAATTAAGAGGGTCGCTATTCATAATCAAATAAGAAGTTCGCTATTCATAATCAAAGAAGAGGGTCGCTATTCATAATGCATGGGAAGGGTCGTATTCATAATCATAAAAGAGGGTCGCTATTCATAATCGAAGAAGAGGGTCGCTATTCATAATCGAGTAAGAGGGTCGCTTTTCATAATCAAAGAAAAGGGTCACTATTCATAATCAAAGAAGAGGGTCGCTATTCATAATGTATGAGAAGGGTCGTTATTCATAATCATAACAGAGGGTCGCTATTCATAATCAAAGAAGGGGGTCGTTATCATAATCAAAGAGGGTCGCTAGTCATAATCAATGAAGAGGGTCGTTATTCATAGTCTAAAAGAGGGTCGCTATTCATAATCAAATAAGAGGGTCGCTATTCATAATCAAATAAGGGGGTCGCTAGTCATAATCTAAGAAGAGTGGTCGCTATTCATAATACAAGGAAGAGGGTCGCTATTCATAATTGAATAAAGAGGGTTGCTAAGTCATAATT
>JZLH01S0443856.1:20557-32790 GCA_001188425.1 Eucidaris tribuloides
GATTTGCACCCCTGCCCTGTTCTGAAAGTTCTGGACACCCAATGACAACCCTATTCCCCTAACTCTTTGTCTTCTAAGATATTGTCACTACAGCAACTGTAACCGCAGCAAATATTGGGTCACCCTTAGCCTGAAGTTACTGAAATAACTGAAATCTGCCTCCCGAATCGTGTGATGCTGTCATTAGTTACTGTGGAAGAGTGTGGTGTATACTAGTATGGTTTAATACATGTAACTTCTTGTGTTCAGTACTGAGCTTAAAGCCCAAGTACGGTATAGTTTTGGTAAATGGTTAAAAATAAAATGAAATTCTTTGCTAAATATTGCATTATAATTACAGTGGTCTCAACGTATTGGCAAGGCATTTTCCACCCATACCCTATCAAATGGGAAAAAAAAATCAATAAGAAACAATGTTTTGCTAAAATTTACCCATTTAACAGGAGTACCCCTTTACATGTTACCCCATTTAGCAGAGACCACTGTATAATGCAAATGTATTTCATCTTTCATCTGGAAAGTTAGTGGAAACCAGGGTTGGCAGTTTCTTCCGAAGGCGGTTTTTTCCGCCGGTTTTTACCGGTTTTTCCGTCCCGGAAAAAACAGGTTTTTTCCGCTTTTTCAGAAGAAACGGAAAACACCTCCTAAGTGTTTATTTTTTCATTATTTATTCAAGATTTTCATTTTATGAATTATCATCACTATAATAAAACAGGACACCTCTTTTGTTTTTTTGTTCTCCCCTGTTTTGGTTATGAAATTCTAACCATAGTTTGTTGATTCCCCCCTATTCATGGTCACTTCACAGCTTAGTTTATAGCATGGAGAAAAATTGTCAAATAATTAGCCTTGTGGAAGGCAGGGAAAAAAAAATAAAATTTTCTTTTCAGGGGCTACTTTTCATGTTCCAGATACTCTTTTGTATAAAATCCTATGGCAATTTACGGGGGCTCTTTTGCCATTTCGGGGGCGAAATCGCCCCGAGCCCCCGTGTATTTTTTCCCTGCGGTAAGCTGTTGTGCCAGACACTTAAATTGGTCACCTTTTTGTCACAAGTTTTAAGAGAATTCCTTTGATGCCAACCATAATTATCAGTGATACAGTTATGGTTGTGCCAGACAGGCACTCTCAAAGTATGCTAAATGAATTAAAGCGCAAGTTTAGTGTGGGTTGATTTTTTTTTTTTTAATTGAAAGGTTTTATGCCCAAAAGTCATAATCACACCAATAACAGATTCTGAATGGCTGTAGTTTTTTTGTTTAATTAATGAAAAATCTCGGGGAGGGGGGTTACCCCCGAGATTTTTGACTAAATTTGATCATTATACATGTAGCATCCAAAGGGTTTATAAGGTGTAAGGTAGCTGAATTATACTCATCGAAAGATCAGAGTCTGCTCTTTCTGATGAGGTATAATTAGATACCTTAACACGCTTATTAAACCCTTTGGATGCTATAATGTAAAATATAAACCAAATCTCGGGGTTCCCCCCCCCCCCAATATTTTTTCATTACCGTAAGTAATAACAAAAAAATAACTAAAGACATTCAGAATCTGTTATTGGTGTGATATGACCTTGGCAAACCTTTCAAATAAAAAAATCCCAATATAACTTGTGCTTTAAACATGAAAACAAGCTCAGTAGTTAACACATGCAAAGTGGATGCCAAAGATGTGTCCGTTGCTTATAGGAAAATATAATTATAACGTGATGCTGAATAATAAGCAATGAATAAATAGAGTTTTTTATGCAATACTTGACATGAAAAGATCCATGTAGCTCATGTAGCATACTAGTATAACATGCTACATGAATGTGCCTTTATTAGAGATCGTTTGGAAGTAAATTATTTTTATTTCAAAAATATTAATTTCTTGGATTTAGATTGTGGCAAGTATTTTTTTTTCTTGTCTGTTAAATATGTTGTTGCCAGTTATATTCGTTTGTAATGTATACTCTAATTCTCATAAAATCACTGCATTTCTATTATTTATGTGGCCAGAAATATTGTTTTGGAGGTTTTTCATTTTTTTCCAGTTTTTTTCCGGTAAAAACCGGAAATCAGGGTTTCTTCCAGTTTTTTCCGCCGTCCTGGAAAAAACTAGTTTTTTCCGGAAGAAACCCAACCCTGGTGGAAACCAATGAAATGTAGAATTCTGATGATAGATTTACCATCATATCCCAGCTACATGTACATTAGACTAGTTCTTCTTCAGTAACAGGCATAGCATGATCACCGACAATCGTTTATAATATGTTTTTATACCACCCAGCAAGTTTAATTATCTAGAACTCTATCATATTTTAGGCAAGTTCAAACATGTCAAATGCATATGCAACACACATTGATAAATCATCGTCAGAAAGATAAAATCTCCGGAAGTTATTTTTGTTATGCTGGTAATATTACCTGCGGTGCAGTGTGGTATTTCCGACCAACATGTATGCTAGACTTGGCCGCTTGCCACTTTTCACAATTAAGGCTCTCAAAGCCAGAAACAATGCAACTCTATAATTTTAGCAACTATTATTATCATATTTTTAGTTGAGTTTCCAGTACTTTCTAATTTATATTTAATGACATTTTTAGATTTGACTGATTGGTAATTTAAAACAAAAAAACAAAGTTGCTGGGTTGTTCAATTTGTGTGAAGATTGCACATCTGCATTTCCATCACAAAGACACTTTTGAACTGTATCAAAAAAAAGTAGGGAGATTGGAGAAAATTTTGTTTGTCACCATTTATTGTTTTTGTAGGTCTACATGTAGTTCTGAATGCTGGCAACATGTGTGATCATGCTTTTTGTTATGTCTAAATGATCTGCATCATTTCATACAGGTGTACATGTACATGTAATATATTTGGTGTGTCTGAAAGTGTTGAGGGTCCGTCGTACCCTACCCCCTATATCAAGCAAACGGGAATGGACGAAAAGTCAGGATTGATTTGTATCCCCCGCCCCTTGCTCCCATCATTTGTTATCTTACATGTACATGTAGCTCCTCCCCTTTACCTCTTTGGCAAGCATTGCACTATTAATTTGCTCTCTTCTGTCGTTCTCCGAGGGTAGAAGGGGGGTGGGTACCTTACCCCCTAAAACAAGCAAACAGATGAAGAGTGAGAAAGGTCAGGAATGATTTGTATCCCCCTCCTTTGATCTCAAGATTTGTTATGTTTCTCCTACGTTACCTCTTTGGCCTGCATTGCACCATTTGCTCTATTCTGCTTTCTTTTTTTTTGGGGGGGAGGGGGGGGGGTTTACCACTAAAACAAACAAATGAACTGTAGAAAAGTCAGGATTGATTTGTATCCCTCCTTTGCTCTCAAAATTATGTAATGTTTGTCCCCCTTTATCTTTGGTCAACATTAACCCCCAGGTCAGCATTGCACCCCCTGCAACAAAAGTCTGCTTACACCCATATGACTCATCCCTAAAAAAAAATGATTGTGATTAAAGGCAGTGGATCTCATATGCAAACATCCCCACGGACCAGGAAAAGACAAGCCATGCCCTTAGAATATTGATGAAAGGCATGTCTGTGAAATTTGGGGGTCAGTCATTTCCTAGAATTTGAAAAATGCGAAAGAAACACAATAGCTGTTAAGTGTAGGTTCTATAGTAGGAATTTTTTTCTCGTGAGAAAAAAATTCAAATCAGAGTCTAACGGTCACTATAATTTCACTAAAACTGAGTTTCCAGGTCCTATATTTTGCTAAAGGTTCCCAGATGGCATTTTCTTCTATATGCCATTGTATTTCCACAATGTTAATTTTTAGGCATGCAAAAGAGATCCACTGCCTTTAAAAAGCAGTCAATATAATGAAGTTTGTAAACAGATTTTTGATTATTAAGCATTTGGCAAAGTGCTGCACCTGTCGACGCCATATGGTCACTAATTTATTATTGTTTACATTTGGAACATTGTGTCCCATGTATGAACTTTCGTACATCGTGACCCCAAAATGTGGATGGTAATCACCAAATTTACCAGTTTTATATAAACTTCTGATTTTGAATTTCTGTCATGGATTACATGTAGGTCTAAGATGATAATTTCATGTGTGTATGATTATCAGATGCCAGGTTGTATGATATTTCAAATATTCTCAGCAGATTATTGCAGCAGGTTGAGAGTGCATCAGACTTGTTTACTTTGTCAAAATTTCTGCTTTTTTCTGATTGTGATAGTCAACTCTCTTCCTGTTTTAGTATGTCCATTGAAAAGTACAGGTGAGTGATTTGACAGGCATACACATAAATTATCAGTATCTAAATTTAAAAATTGATTTCAGGATGTGCAGGTCCATCACTGCCCTTCATTATCAATACCAAATAGTAGTATAGTACTTAAAATGTTGTGTTGAACGTTTGAGATCTATACGTCATAAACATTGTTTTATGAGAAAAAAACTAATAATGCTATGCTACCGGAATATTGTTCTTTCTGTATGTTTAAATTTTGCCCAAATTGCAGATCACAGTTATGTGTACATTCACACGACCAGCAAAGCACACTGATTGGTTAAACGGCTAAAGTCCACGCGACCTTCAGCTAATGGCTGATCGGACAATTTTGAAACTAACGGAACGGCCCGTGCACGTGCACATCACTGGGCAAATTTGTCCAGATTTTCACCAAAACTATGTACCCAAAGGTTCTATGACAGGTGTTTAAGTTATCTTCACTTCACATTGTGAATGATTTCAGCTGATTTCATTCATTTTTTCAATGTTTTCTGGCATGCAAATCCTGAACTGTCTTTATGAATGGAGGGTTCGCAAAGAAAATTTGTACCAGTCCTTGTAATTTGTGATGATGAAACGGTTTGCTGTTCATCATGCTCAATCTTTCTTTATCTCCATGTAGAATACTCAGACAAAAAATGTATGTACAGTATTAACAGGACATGAACTTGAAACCTACTGATGTCCAGTCAGCATGTCTACCAAGAGGCTATGCTTGGAAACAGCAATGCCATGGTTTATTGGATAAAAATACCCGAAAGTTAGACATGGGTTTTGAGGTCATCAATATTTCATAAGCTTGCCGTGTGAATGAACTGAACTGTCTTGTTGGTCACTTGAAGGCACTGCATCGCTTTTGCATGCCTGATGATCAACATTGTGTAAAATACACTGGTGTACATGTACATGTATTTGTATTGAAGCAAAGTATTGGGGCAAGAAACTCAGTTTTAGTAGAATTACAGCGAATTGTAGCGATCGTTGACTGTGATTTGAATTATTGTCTCTACAAGACAAAACTTCCTAGCATATTAGGACACACACTATTGAAGTTGGCACTTATATAGTTTTGGTGGCATTTTACAAATTCTAGGTAATGACCAACCTTCAGATTTCACAGTCCTTCAGGAATAGCCTGAGATCATGAGTGACCTTTCATTGGGCTAGGGGAGGAGTGCAAAGGGCACCTCTTTTGCATGCCTAAAAAGTAACATTGTGTTGGCATTTAGAAGAAAATGTCATCTGGGAACCTTTGGCAAAGTATAGGAGCTAGAAACTTAGTTTAAGTGGAATTATAGTGACCATTAGACTCGATTTGAATTTTTTTCTTGCGAGGGAAAAACTTCTACCATAGAACGTCCACTAAAAAGCCACTGTTTTTCTTTCGCATTTTTCAAATTCTAGGTAATTACCGACCCCAGATTTCACAGACATGTCCTTTATGAATAGCCCGAGGTCATTAGTGACCTTTTACTGGGCTGGGGGAGGAGTGCAAATGAGATTTCCTGCCTTTAACTTGTGTCCTCTCCTTGCAGAGGTCATTACCCTTGTCTACCATCCACTGAACCGCAATTCCGAGAAATACAGGGAGCGTGGCTCGTTAAATCAATCTATTTCACAATCAATAAATTATGATCCTCACATCATTGAGCATTGTGATTCAATGGGTGATTATTATAATTTCACACTTGTATTTTATCAGGATATTCCATAATTTTGGTTTTGATCAATTGGTGTACAGTGTATTTTTTCATCAAGTTTATAATATAATGTACAGTAGCACAGTGTGCATTTCGCTGAGGTGATGACACAGGAGAGTCCCCTATGATGAAAAAAAAAATGAGGTTGTTTTATATCGCTGAAACAAGTAGGATTTCCTTATACATGTAATGTGCAGTTGATTTATTTAAATCCAATATTTGGAGAGAAGAACTGGCTTGCTACATTACAGAGCAGGGTTGGCAGATTGAAATCAAAGTGATTTTTTTTTCTTCTCAATGATGTCAGGGGTTAGGTTCTGTATGGTTTCAAATGCCTCAAAGTGAGGAGGATAAATAATGTCCTGTTATAGTATTTTTATTTTGTATGTGTGTGTGTGTGTGTGTGTGTGGGGGGGGGGGGGGTTGGATATGTGATGACATAAATGGTACCCTGGGGTACCAAATAGGAATCCACCATTTTGTTGAATTATTTATTTTTTTAGCGCTGTACCTGGGTTTAATACAACATTATGTAAAAGTTATGTAATAAATGTGAAAATAACAAATTTAGCTTTATTTTCCCCCCATTTTTCGTAAGTTTGTGTCTTTTTGTTAAGCACTTACGGAGCCTCTGCATCATTACCACTTATTTCAGTGATCATAACCGAAGAAAATACATTTTCGGACACAAGAGGGCACTGCACAACGCGGTACACCGGGGTACAACGGTACCCCGGGGTAGCGCGTGGTGCATCATGTCCCCACATGTTGATGTTTACGGTTGCTTGAGTAACCAAAAAGAAAAAAAAAACACAATATGGGTAATTGTACATTATTACTGGGCTGACAAAAACTGTTCAAAAGAGCCACAAATGCCAAAAAAAAAATAAAATAAATGAAATAATCAATAAAATATGTGGCTGCTGCCTTAAAAAAAATATACGAGATGTCATTCTTTATATTACCTGGTGACACATTTTGAGAATAAAATGTGAGATTTGCACTATCATTAAAAAAAATTATCTTGTTAAAACGGTGGTTACATTTTTTTTGTAAGTACCAGTACATGTATCTGCGAGTGCAGTCAGTGCAAAGTAAAATATTCACCGATGGTAGACCGGCAGTCTTCCTTAAATATGCATACTCTCAGGTCTCCCCTCTGATGAGTTTTCTCGGAATTGCAAGCATGACTCAACGTTCGCAATATATATTCGTCTACAATTACCGATGTGCATTGACGGGCCTTAGCTAGTACCTGTCCTAATTGGCTGGGATTGTACCGTGTGTCCTACGCATTTTTCTGTAGAATTTTGTTCAACCTGATTCATTATTTTAAAGACACAGTTTAAGAAACTTAGAAGGCCCGTTAAAAAAAAAAAGGTCAAACTTTAATATTTGGCCTGCATAATAGTGTTTGAGTGCACAAATAAACACCGTACAGGAACACAAATCTTTACACAGTTGTGCTGTCACAAGCAAAGTACATGTATGTTTACAATTTATGAAATTAAAGATTGTGTCAGGGATGTACTTCCCTTCATTATCAATACCAAACGGTAGTTTAGTACTTACAAATGGTGTGTTGAAAGTTTGAGATCCATACGTCATGAATTTGTTGTTTTATGAGAAAAACTAATAACGACATGTTACCAGAATGTTGTTCTTTCCGTGAGTTTTAATTTTGCTCAAACTGCGAATCGCGTTTATTGTGTAACGTCGGAAGACCAGCGCAGCGCGCTGATTGGTCAAACGGCTAACCTCCGCACGACATTTAGCTAACGGCTGATCGGACAATTTTGGAACAGCACGTGCACGTTTGACGTTGCGGAGTTTTTGAAAATGCTCCCGAGTAATTTGAAAAAGTATGAAGTTTAACCGTCCAGATTTTCACCAAAACTCAATATTTTACCCCAAGTCTCTATGAGAGGTGTTTTTTTATATTAATCTTCACATTGGATATGATTTCAGCTGATTTCATTCAAATAGATGTTTTTTGACGTGCAAATCAATGACACAATCTTTAAAACGTTAACAATTTAATTTCATGGGGATGATAATTCTATAACGTGCTGCAGTTTATTCAGGAAAATATGTATGCTGTATGTTGAAGTAAAAAAGAAATTCAAACATCACCTTCCCCCTCCCCATTTTCTCTCAAATTTTGGATGTGCATACATGTACATGTACATGGCCTATACATGTACAGTATACATGTACATGACTTTTGTAAAAAAAAAAAAGGAATTGAATGCCATAGTGGGTGTGTGAGTGACACAAGTTCTAGAGATTACAATTGATAGTCTTCTATCTAGACTGATTTTTAATGAGTTGATTTTGTGATCATAATTGAGGTGTCACTGATACAGTACTCAGTAGTACATTTACATAGTCTTGATTCCAGACCCTGCAGGTACATGTATATTGTCCCAATGAAATAAAATGTTTATTAAGAACTTTTGTGAATTCATGAATATAGGCCTACATGTATTTCCATGCAATTCATGTAGATGGCACCTGAATTTGGTGGGCTGCATTAAATCAGATGGATAACCTGTACTTCTGCACTCTTCTGTAGATTCTGTGTAGTTTGTAGCAGGACCTCCCTGTTTGCAGGCATACACTGTATATTTGTCAGTTGTGGTGCACAAAACAGGGTCTGAACAAATCTTTGCTGCAGACTACATAGAATTGTGCCAAAGTGTCAAAATAGAGTCTGTACCTAAAGACTAGCTGACATGTATGAGTCACTGATAATACTGAGGGTATTCCCCTTTTGTACCAGTGTACAGGTGTACAGTATTCTCATGTGTTAAAAGTGTATTTCTTGGAAGTCATTGAAAGAATTTCCTTGGATGGCACCTGGTAATTCATCTTGAATCTTCCAGCTACTGTCAGTGTGTCTTCTGACTGGGCCCATTTATACTGGGAGTTATCCCGCTTCAGGTTCGGACCTGAAGCGAGATATCCCCCAGTATAAAAGGTTGAAAAATATTTAGCCCAAGCATGCTCTAGGAGGTGGTTCAGGTCTGTTTCAGGCCCGAGCTAACTGTACGAAATGTATCTTGATTTTAGCTCGGTCTCCATTCACTGACCCAAATCGTAAACAGGAAAAAAAAGAAAGTGTTTCTGCCACAAACAGTATGTTCCCTGGGGGGGGGGGGGGGGGGTCCGAGTGTCATTACAAGGTGTACACCATGCGCGTGTGAAAAAAAGAGTAAAAAGGGTTGTTTTTCACAGTCGGGTAATGTACTCGCGTACATTGAAAAGGGTATCAAAATGAAAATCGGTAAATCGCCCAAATTAGGAAAAAAGGGTATACTTTTAACAGAATGTTACTTTAAACGGGTATCTTTTCAGACTTGAATACTTGATTACTAACTTAGGGTTCATTTTGAAAGTCTATACATGCGCATTGTGTACACAGTGTAATGACACTGCCATCTTCACCCCCCCCCCCCCCCCCCCCAGTTATGTTCGTAGCTGGCGGGCTGACAATGGCAGGAGTACAGTTTGATTTATGTTCCAACTTTACCTAAATGTATGGCATTGCTGAGTGTCACCCAACATACCCTTGCCCTTGTGGTAGTGAGCTGCTGCACAGAAAGCCGTAGATTATAGGTTCAAGTCCAGTGGGATCATTCTTTTTCCGATTCAATGAAATTTAAAGGAATCAAGCATTTGAGCTATATGTGATCCATCACCACAAAAGTGAGGAAAGTGCTCAATATTGCAATCATGATATAAAGTATAGGCCTAGTTGTCGTAAAAAATCAAAAGCTTTATGACTTTCACATGTTGCTAAAGTGTAAATATTTATATTTTGCACCCAAAGTATTTTTCTTACAGCCAAACTTAATGGAAATTATTGCATGAGATCATGAATGTTTTCCAGATGTCTGTACATGAAGTAGTCTTGAAATATTGAGAGGTCATTGAACTGTATAGTATGGGCGTATGTGCTGTACTATCGTGTGTACGATGCATTCAGTGACAGATGGAACAAGCTACCTTGTAACTACATGTACATGTAGTATGAAAATGTGAGTTACTTATTCATAGAATAATTGCACCATTTACAATAAATTATGTAAGGGTTTTTTTTAATATCACAAGTTCAGATGGGGTCAAGTTACATAGCTTGTGTACCGGTATATAGAAATAGTGACTACCGTATACATGCACATGATGTAGTTTGAGGTTTAGCAATGTATTACTCTGTATGAGAGTGATGACAGTCCTTCAGAATTTAAAATGAATAGTAATCTTCTTGTCCAATGTGTGTTAGAAGCTTTTTTCCTTATTAGCTACAGTTCGAACTCGATTAACCGGCTACGTTGGGACCAGCAGCCATCCGGATAAGTGATATGGCCGGATAAGAGAGATAATGTACAAACACAGTATAGGGGGGGAGGTACACATGCCATAAGTTGTTGTATAAAGAACCCAAAGACCATGCACAAATTGCAACGGACCTCCCACATGTGACATTTATTTACTGTCCCTGATAACCAGCATGTTTCTGTGTACACTTCTGATAAAGGTGTATCAATTACACGTACATGTAATGACTGATAAGCCCATTGTCCGGATAACAGAGATCTCCGCATAATCGATGGCCGTATAACCGAGGCCGAACTGTACAAAGGTTTGGTTTTAAACAGGATATTACTTTGTGTAGTATTTGGCTGTAGTTTTAGAAATATACATGTACGATGTAGGTTTGTTACATGACACAAGGTGTGAATGCCATTTATGGGTAGTTCATGGGAGCCAAATAACGTCCTTTACTTTTTCTCAGTAATTTGATGTACACTGTATGTGTACGTGTTAAGTCACGCTTGATGCTCCAAGGTCCAAAAACAGGGCAGGGTAATTTGCACTTTAATTAACAGCCAGCTGTTATACTGGGACATTGATGTGTTCAAAAAGTCCTGAAGTCACGTTGTACGGGGGATAACAATTCTGTAATAATTGAAAATAGTCATTAAATATATTTGATGTGACAAATACTGTGTGTTGGTCTTCAAATGTTCTTTTTTTTATTGATTAGTAGTGTTTGTAAAAATGAGCTTCTAAGTTTAAATGTTCACACATGTCATTACTAGTAGTAGTACGTGTAGTAGTATGTGAATAATAATAATAATAGTAACAATGATAATAATAATAATAATAATAATAATAATAATAATAATAATAATAATAATAATAATAATAATAATAATAATAATAATAATAATAATAATAATAATAATAATAATAATAATGATATTGATAATAATAACAACAGCAGTAATGATAATAATAATGATAACATTGACAACAACATCAATAATAATAACAAACAATAAAATATAATGAATGTCAAATTTAAGAGCTGTGATATCAAATCATATAGACAAAATTGTACTGGAACAGGTATCTAGTTTACAAAGTTGGTTTGTGGTGATTTTTAAGATTAAATATTTTAAAGAAATTCATAAATAAACCCATTGGTGTAAGAACAACAACGTATTTGAACTAGTGCATAATTTCAACAACCATAACGGGGCTTCCCCTAGTCTTGAATCATGTTTTTGTTTCCCTGAATTCTGCTCAGATTGGGCCATCGTGATAACATACATGCATAAGAATAGCCCGAGAATAATAATTGTTATCAATTTGAATTCTTTGCATGCAAGCTGCATATGCTAAGGCAGGGATGTCGCTATTGTTGTTGAATTGACTGTACAATGCAACGTTAGGAAGCGACAGCAGCATTCTCTTTCATAAGCCCTTGTCTTCGGCAACAGCTGTTATTACTGGGAGCAGACCTTCCATTCTATGCAAATGAGCTCTTGATCAGGCTTAGAAGAGAAATTGTGCAATTTTTGCCTGATATTTGTCAATCATAAGTTACTTGACTGTATTGTGATTGAATCCATGTAGTATGTATGTGCTTCAGGTGGTAATAGTGATTTTAATCTGGCTTTTATTCATTTTCTCATTTATTTTTTTTAATTTATATTTTGTATTTATTATTATTATTATTATTTTTTTTTTGGGGGGGGGGATGAGGTGTATTTTTGCAATTGATGTTTATGCACACTATCACTGCAATCACTTCATGACACTACACTGTAGGCCTACATGTACATGTTTAATTAAATAACAGTTTGCACAGACCATTTAATTGAAAAAAAAATCAAAGAAAATTTGCAAATGATTCATTTACAATTACAGCATAAGCTCAAGTCTGCAGATCAACACATCTGTATGAACAAATTTTCCATACTATGTGTACATAG
>JZLH01S0443868.1:15090-27765 GCA_001188425.1 Eucidaris tribuloides
TATTTTAAACATTATATTGTCTGGACCCTGTGGAAAAACAGTGGTTTCAATGACGAATCGGTGAATATGGGCTATCCAGCAGTTTGTAATTTCTCTTGTATACAGAAAATATACACATTCATACATGATACATACATACATACATACATACATACATACATACATACATACATACATACATGCATACATACATACATACATACATACATACATACATGCATACATACATACATAGTCATACATACAGTCATACATACATTGTATACATTGTATACATACATACATACATACATACAAACATACGTACATACGTACATACATACATACATTCATACATACATAGTCATACATACATAGTATACATACATACATACATACATACATACATACATACATACATACATACATACATACATACATACATACATAGACAGGTATGGTAGTTAGTTAAGTAGACAGAAAATAAATGTAATTACAGAGATAATGCACATACATATGAATATGTATATGGTGCAAGATATCAATTTATATCAATATGTAGAGAGATATACAAGCAGATATTGACATGACAAATATATGTGATGGAATGTCCATGAACTGAATCTGATACTGTTTATTGACTTTATAACAGGTGAGAGGCTTTGGCCAAATCCACCACAATCACTCAAGACTGTTGCTGACGCAACGCGAACGCAGCAGATGGGTCAACTGACATGGCCGATAGTCAGGGATCTGGTGGAAAAAGAAGTATTCACTGTGGTAAGTGGGATATCAAAATGATCCCCTGTACTGTTATTATGAAATTTCACAAGACTTTATTGATACTTCAGTGGCTGTAGAATATATTGTACAAAAAGGTATGTATATGATTAGTTTATTAGTAAGTTCTTTTGTGTTAGAAAAAATTGTAAGCATTGTCATATAGTAATTATTTTTATTGTCATTTATCTTAATAATATAATGATGATGATGATGATGATAATAATATTAATAATAATAATAACAACAACAACAACAACAACAAAACCCACCATAGGGGGAATCCAAACAATAGGGTTTATTCCGTCACAATAGGGCAGGAGAGTGTTGAGGGGAAAAACGTGTGCGTTAAGGGGAATCGAAACAATAGGCCGAGAACAAAAGAATTAAAAGAAGTAATAGTAATAATAGTAATAATAATAATAATGATAATAATAATAATAATAATAATAATAAATGAATAACAATAATTAATAATAAAAACAACAATAATATGTTAGTATTATTATTTGTTGATACTGGTGGGGGGGGGAGAGAGCAATATGATGTTCTGTTGAAACAGTGTGGAACTAGTAACCAAGAGGTTATACAAAATGCTGCAATCTGAGAACATGCCATCATAATAAGTATAATTAGAATACTCCACAGTAGTAACAGTTCAGCATCTTCAGAAAATAATGGTAAACTAATATTGTAATTGATATTTGAGTAGCCCTATATTACATGACTGATATAAAAAATTAACTTTTTTTGTCATTCCTTTTCAGAGTGATGATGCAATGATTTCTGCAATGAAGTTTACGTGGACACGATTAAAGGTAAGTATAGAAGCCATTAATGAGTCTCGTCTTCATTTGCACACGCTAAACTGAGTTCTTCTTACAAATACTCCATATATAATCATTCATGATGTTATACCTACATGGTATTTACTAATAAATGGATTTTATCTGTTCCCTTCTCTACACAGCTTGTCGTGGAGGCAGCTGGGGCAGCAGCCGTGGCGGCAGTCCTGTCGGACCAGATGAGAGCCTTAGACCCGAGCATAAGGAGGGTGGCCGTCATTCTGTGTGGGGGAAACGTGGATGTCGATAATCTTCCCTGGTAACCAATTTCTGGACAGGCATATTGCGTCTTCATTATGCTAACTATGTACAGAGTACTGCGATACATGTATGTCACTAGGGCCATTCTCATTGGGGGAAAAAAGCGACATTAAAAATTGTGACGTTTGACTTTTCTGTTCACTGGAACGTAAAATCGCAATATTTATGCACTTCAGAAAACTCATGATTTTTGGCTCCATAATGCGCACACCACGAAAAACGGGTCAGATGTAAACAAACTGCACAGGTTAATCCGGAAGCGGCTGAAGTCACGTGACAAAAATCATGATTTTTCTGTGGTCAGTATCACTGCCCATCTCGCTGAGAAACTTCTTGCGAAGGTAAAAGAATCTCACTCGTGTTGTGCTATTATTCTTGTGATGTTTCGGGTGGGTTTTGCATAATTGCTTAGCAACTTTCACCGTAAAATCATGAGTTTTCTAAAATTGTGTTTTAGTGTGAATGGTCCTACAGTGAAGTATTCAGAATTGATTGGAGTATTTTGATGTAGGCATTGCATGCATTGTCTTCCACTCATTAAAAATAATACCAATGTACATCTCTGAAAATGCTGCATAATTATTGTAAATATTTTTAAGGTTATTAACACTATAGACTGATTTGCTTTGAAAAACACTATACTGCTCTATGTGTCATGTGTGGGGGCCATCTGAAAACTTAACAAATGTGACCGCCCAGCTCCAAACCAACAAAAAGTCACAGACTACGATTCTTTGTAATAGACCAAGATGTGTCATTTGGGTTGACCGATTCAAATTTTTAAAGTTTACCTCATCTAAAAGAGGGATCTTTTCTCTACCCACCCTCAAAATTTGGTGGCTTAAAACAAATCCAAAACTGAGATATTGGCAGTTTTTCTAGACCGCATTTTTTCAGACAAGTGCTTCCTGCATGGCGCACCTGACTGAATGTAATATTTAAATCCTCTTTTCTCCCTTTTCTGTGAAACTGCTGCTCCGAACTCTCTCTTATTTCAATCACTTTATGAATGGGTTAGGATGGTCCACTTTTAACAAGTTATATATCATTGTAAAGCTAAGAGCTTAATTCCTTAAAACTATGTAGAAAAATGAAAATTCATTTTGGCCTATTTTTTAATGGGTTTTGAGCTGGGCAACTATATTTTACATTTGCAGCTGTCTTTGAAGTAAGGTATTGCATAAATTAAAAGAACCATCTTTTGTCATGGTCGTGGATGGCCCCCAACAATGGTGGACTGAGCAGTACAGATTTCTACAAACTAGATCAGTCTGTAATATAATGATTAAAATGTTGTTGAAATGCTGTGTGAGATCATGTACATGTATGCATAATTTAAATATATTAGAAAACCACTCTGGGGATAAGTAGGGTTTAAGAAAAAAAATGAAATTTAAGGCTTAGTGGATGGGTCGATGGTATGTCTAAGTTACAATTTCTTTTCTACCCGTCTTCCCAAAACACCTCTTTTCTTCGAACAATGCACAAGTTTTCAAAGCTCACTTCATGAGGCTGACAACCATTGCACAAAACTCAACTCATTCATAATAACTTTACACACGGTATTTTGTTTTACAAGAGAGCACTACTATTTTATATTGCATATTCATGAATAGGACTTTATATTCCAGTGAAGTAACTAAAAATTGTACCATTTTAACAAAAAATTCCCCGTCCAATAATTATTCACTATTCTTAATGCTCTGCCTTCAATAAAAGAGTACATGTATGTATCATGTCTCTTGAGAGATACTTAAAAAAATTACTTTAAACAATTTTGACTAATTTAAGACCTAAGGGTCATAAACTATGCTTGCACATATTCTATAATTCCGCCACTATTATTGCCAAAGATTTTTGATTGTTGACTTAGTTTATCTTGTATATTTTTGTTGATGCTGGTGTTCATTTATAAGCCTCTGCCCCAATGAGCGCAAACAGCATTGCTCATTTTTTTCTAATTTTTTATCACTGTATATGGAGAATAAGGTGGGTTTTTTTAGATTTCAAAATGAACAATTATCCAAATTCCTTAGATTATATATATGAGGGTAGTATGATTCTAAGAAAACTATGCATGAGAAGTTATATGTGTGTTTACATATGTTCAATATATCAGAGAGTGTATTAATATTTTCTCAGATTTTTTAGACAATATATATATAACTCAGTTTGCTGTCTAATTTACAAGGGACTGTTGTGAATTTCTTTGTTTGTACACCAAAATTAAGTACACTGTATTCATCGTACATGTGACATCATGTGTTCCATTTTTCAGGAGATTATTTCATTTGTTACCTACATCTCCACAATATTTGTGAGTGAGGTTTTTTTTTAGGTTTGTATATTTAAGATTGCATTGTGACACTTGAATGTGTTCAGCTGATGTAAACTGGGACCTGAAACATAATTCAATCATATGCTGCAAGTGTGAACAAATTCCCATATAATTTTAGCCAGTGCAATTCTCTTGTGTTAACTGCATTCTTTTTAGAAAAAAACAACACTCAAATGAATTTGTAAAATTCCTTCACCAACTGATATGCAGCACAGAACGTGGGGGTAAATCACGATAGGATTGCTAGTAACAAATTTTTGTCTCTCTTGTTTACTTAAAGATTGTGTCAGGGATGTGCAAGTCCATTACTTCCCTTCATTATCAATACCAAACGGTAGTTTAGTACTTACAAATGGTGTGTTGAAAGTTTGAGATCCATACTTCATAAATTTGTTGTTTTACGAGAAAAACTAATAACGACATGTTACCAGAATGTTGTTCTTTCCGTGGGTTTAAATTTTGCTCAAATTACAAATCGCAGTTATGTGTACCGTCGCAAGACCAGCGGAGCGCACTGATTGGTTAAACGTCTAAACTCCATGTGACCTTCGGCTAATGGCTGATCGGACAATATTGGAATGGCCCGTGCACGTCGACGTCACAGATTTTTTTTGAAAATGCTTCAGAGCAATTTGAAAAAGGATGAAGTTTAACCGTCCAGATTTTCACCAAAACTCAATATTTTACTCCAAGTCTCTATGAGAGGTGTTTATTTATAGTAATCTTCACATTGGATATGATTTCAGCTGATTTCATTCATTTAAATATTTTTTGACGTGCAAATCAATGACACAATCTTTAAATTTGAAACTGCAAATACATGTAATGGCTATCAAAATATACCAATGTTAAATGTCATTTCCTACATATTTCTCATCTTTTATGCAGTTGAAATAAAGAACTTGACAAAATTAATTGGTATTGGAACTTCTAAAAGCTTCACATTCTGCACATCAGTTATCCGGCAGAACGGCCCTAGCATATGTTCCCAGCAGAAGGGCCTTAACACTAAATTGTCTCTAACTTGAAAACCATTGGAAAACCTTTTTCATATGAAATCATAGTGTGATATTTTTAGATCCTTTTGTCAGTCTGTTGAGTGTAAATATCAACTTAGGCAGTATTTCTCAAACGAGAGAAAATTTAGTGTTACGGCCCTTCTGCTGGGAACATATGCTAGGGCCCTTCTGTTGCACAACCGACTAATTATGTACCTTCATTTATATCTGCAATGTTTGTTTTTTGTCCACAAGAATTTTCTCCACCTTGTGTATGTAAACAGTTATAACTACTGTATACGCTATATATTTCGCATCCATATATTTTCGCGATTTTGCTTCAAAACGGCGAATTCGCGTGGGTATATTTTCGCGATTTTAGTGTATTTGCATTCACTTTGTACAGAAATGTCAGGAGGTGAAAATTTTCGCGTTCAGTAAGTCGCGAAATTCGCGAAAATAAAACCACCGCGAAATATTCAGCGTATACAGTATTTGAAGTGGACACGACACTTATTACAGTAATATACATTTAAAAAAATTCTTGACATTTTAAGAGTTAATTGCCGACATCGTCATCAGTGTTCTAGCAATGATTGATGTGAGGCTACTAGCAAAATGTCTGTATGCTATTGGACTCCCCATTCAGGAAATTTACTCCATTATTGATTGTGTACACGTATAGGGTTTTCAGAGTAAAGCAAAAGGTTGGTGATATATGTTCATAGCTTTTCAATTCTGTCAGTGGATTTAGATCAAAGTATAGTTAAACTTGCCCAGGTCAAACTTACATAAGTTGAAAAATTGATGAAGGTCTAAATAAGTCCCATCCTTTGTTTCCTTGTGTTTCATGATCCTTCCAACTTAAGTCAAAATTTGTCTCATTTAATGTTTTTTTTCCAGCAAAAGATTCAACTTAATATGCAAGGTTGACTGTATGAAAATTTACTATGAAAGTCTTTGAAATATACATTCATATATTATAGGCAAAATGTGATCTATTTGAAAGATTTACAGATTGATTTGGGATATACAGCAGCCTTATGGTCAGTAACTAAGTATATCGAGATTGTAATGTGTTTGCTTGTAATTGTGGATAATTATACTCATCAAATCACAAAATGAAATGCATGTTTTGTGAGAAATGACACATTTATTGATTTCATACATTTAGCAATCATTATCAAATGCATTTAAACTTTAAATTCGAGCATAGCAACACATTGCACTATCAATGAAAAAAGCCTCTCCCTTTAATCAGGTTTTGTCTTAGAATGCATCAGATATTTAGTGCTAAACAAAATACAATTTGTGATACAACCTGATGAAAAAAAAGTTATACCATGGTCTATAATCTGACAAATGTTAGCCATATATACCCAATGCATATTCCAAGGTCCTCACATGCACTGCCTTAGCCAAGACTGCCAAATATTTTCCGAAACAATTTCTTAAAATTACTAAAACTGAAAGAAAGGCATTTACAATTGTTAAATAACCATTAACCTGTTGCTTCCAAGATTCTAAAAATGCCAGAGTTAACACAGGGCATGCCTGGTTCCCGTAGCCAACAGGATAATTAAGCAGAATTTCAGTTATTACTGTGTAATTAATAAGAACCGTTTTTTTTATATGGTGTATAAATTGTAAATAATTGTGAAGCAAATTAAAAACAGTTTACTTTTCTTCACAAAGGCAACAAACCTCAAAATTGTGCAAACATGTCTACCAACTTGCACATGCTTGGGCATATATGGGCTACTAGAGAGGCCACCCCCACCCCACCCCACCCTACCCCCCCCCAAAAAAAAAAATTATAAAGAAACCAAAATACCATAGGGTTTACAATTCACAAGTCTTTTCATGAAAAGTATATTCATGTACCATACCTACAATGATATATAAATAGATGACATCTATTATGTCATGGTAAAAGAAACCCCAGCTATATTTTTAATAAAGATGTGATATCGTTCTATTTTCTTGGAATAAATCTGGAAAAAAAAAAAAAACTTATGGCGTCTTCCTCACTGTCATTATTTAAAGATTGTGTCAGAGATTTGCAAGTCCGTTACTTCCCTCAAGTTCATTATCAATACCAAACGGTAGTTTAGTACTTACAAATGGTGTGTTGAAAGTTTGAGATCCATACGTCATGAATTTGTTGTTTAACTCTTAACGTGCCGGAGGATTTTAATCTCTATGGACTTTATGTATATTACTTGTCGCAGATCTGCGACTTCGGCACGTTAAGAGTTAATAAGAAAAACTAATGACACGTTACCAGAATGTTGTTCTTTCTGTGAGTTTAAATTTTGCTCAAACTGCCAATCGCAGTTATGTGTACCGTTGCAAGACCAGCGGAGTGAACTGATTGGTTAAACGGCTAACCTCTGCGCGACCTTCTGCTAACGGCTGATCGGACAATTTTGGAACAGCCCTTGCACGTTGACGTCACAGATTTTTTTAAAAGACTTCAGAGTCATTTGGAAAAGGATGAAGTTTAACCGTCCAGATTTTCACCAAAACTCAACATTTCACCCCAAGTCTCTATGAGAGGTGTTTATTTATATTAATCATCACATTGGATACGATTTCAGCTGATTTCATTCATTTAGATATTTTTTGATGTGCAAATGAATGACACAATCTTTAAGCACACAAACACAATACATACATTTATCTACATGATTCTATCATAGACATGTTCCATATAAAAAGAAACCAATAGCAATCTACAGGATAATGGCAAAATTTGAGTACAGTTCAGCCTCGATTATACGGCCATCACTTAACCGGCTCTCTCTATTATCCGGACAATGGACTTATGAGTTATTGCCTGTAATTGATGCACCTTTATCAGAAGTGTACACAGAAACCTGCTGGGTATCAGGGAACAATAAATAAAGTGAGCCTTCTGTATGGCTGTTGGAATTTGTGCATGGTGTGTGGGTTGTATACTATAACTTATGACATGTCCTCCCCCCTATACTGTGTTTGCACATTCTCTCTCTTATCCGGCCATATCACTTATCCGGATGACTGCTGGTCCCAACCTGGCCGGTTAATCGAGGCTGAACTGTAAATCATTCTGCCCTTATAACTGTTCCTGTAGAATTACTTTGGGAATTTTAATAGTAAGCTCACAAAATCGTACATTGACACATCAAAATCAGGTATTGATGCAATGAAAATAAGTGTAAATTTACTCTTGAAAAAAAAGAAGATATATAAATAGCACATATATACTTTCACAACATAACATACATATCTACATATATTGCACTACGATGACATAGTACCAATAAAATATTACAATTATAATATACATAGCTTTTTTTAGTTCATTCCTTTGGTCCTTTTGACTTTTTAAAATATTTCATGAAAGTTTCTTCAAATCCAGGAAAAAAATGGAATTGAGTAATAGAAGATAATTTCTGGATTTGTTTGAGATTTATCTAAGGGGTCAGGCTGGTACATAAAGCTGCATATTACAGAGTAAGGCAATATTGTACATCTTGTGATGTAATAGATTTTTCATACATCGCTCTCTGTATTTTACGATCGCAACTGCTGATCTAGTATAATCTTTTTAACAAACATATCGGAAAAAATGAA
This sequence comes from Eucidaris tribuloides, assembly GCA_001188425.1. NCBI lineage: Eukaryota > Metazoa > Echinodermata > Echinoidea > Cidaroida > Cidaridae > Eucidaris > Eucidaris tribuloides. The sequence continues at coordinate 23,910 of JZLH01S0443868.1, forward strand.
CCAATAGGACTCAAACCTCTCATCTACAGCTTCCCGACAGGTTTGAGTCCCACTTGTTCATTATTTTCTGACACGTTTGTTGAAAAATTATAGATCAGCATTTAGTAGTAGAAGTAGATCTTAAAATACACAGAGCGACATATGACAAATGTATTACATCACATTTCACCTCTGAATAATCTCTTTCATTCATTGTACATCCTATATATTATCACTATAAAAGGTTTTTAAACTTGCGGGCTCAGTCTAATTCAGTCCATGTATTCCCATTGTGTTACTCATTTTTGCATTAAACCTGTGTACTTTGGACCAAATATACTAATATTATACACAACTGCAGTCAAGGATTTGTTAAATTTATTTTCAGGAATTTCTTGTTAATGTGTACACAACAGGCTAAACCATACAAAATAATCATGGGAATAAAATGTGTGATTTAAAAAAATGTTTAATTATTGTTATTGTTTAATTATTATTTTATCATTTTCTTTATCTTTACATTTTTGTTGTGCTGATTTATTCCTTTTAACAGCAAAATATTGAATTCCTTTTATCTATTTATTGGTGGAAATTGGTTTCATAGCATAAGTCAAAAAGAGTATTACCAAAAATATCTCTAGAATTTAGGTTCTCATGACATTTACATCTTTTATTGTTTTAGAGTGGTACCAACTCACGGAACCTCAGAAAATGCTATGAATATGCACATAATTTCTGTCTGCCTTACACCTTTGCCCTATACAATGTTTACCAGACCATCACCCACTGCAATCTGGTGGATTAGGCTACAGTACAATACCTGCTGATCAAAGCTTATAAGGTCAAAAACTCACACCAGTGCAGTTTGTCAAGCAATCTTTGCTTCAGTTGGACTCAAATCACATTCAAAATTAGTAGAAGAATGCCACATCCAGTGTCTGACACCCAGACTACCGTTACAAAATACAACTTGAGCACTGGCCAATTTTAAATGATTTTATCATCCGTATTTTAAAAACTTTATAATGTATGAATCACAAATTTTGAACTCGGCATTCTTATGTACCGTTATTAAGTTGGATCAAATCTTGGCAAAAATGGTTTGGTGTGTATATAAAAAAAAACACACAGCCTTTACTGGTTGCATTGTGCGAGTGTGCAAATTTCTGGCTGAAAGCACAGATTATTGGCAGTTTAACTCTATTTGTTTACCCTTTCCATTTGATCCTAATTTTCACATGCAAAGCCAGCTAATTCTCCATATCCCATATATCTGATATTCACTAATAGCAGATACTATATATCAATATCCTGGACTTTTTGCAGTCTTCTTAACTTCCATTCCGACTCAGAACGGAAGCGGCCACGTTGATTTAATACAGCCAATCAGTTTCAGTTGTATTAGTAATTACCCCTTTATCTTTCTTTTTGGGTGGTTGAAATAGCTCTGCCCCACTTATGAGAATAGTTCCATGCAAACACTCATGAATGATACTCTGACTTTATCTCAAATGTAGAAAATAAGGTGTAACAATGCAATTGCAAAATCATGAAAACAATGGAGGTTTTTAAATACCGCATCCTTTCACACGCACAAATGAGATATCGGATGTGAACAAGTAGGCAAATCACACCAGAGAATTGCAATTATCTGAGTGCGACCCCATTGGTCTCTCGTAGACAACTATATGCGATGTGGAGAATTTTACCATGATATGGCACTGCATCCAGCTCTTGCTCACTGAGAACCAACAAGCTGAAATGTGACGGGTTACAGCTTCATGTTGGGAAGCAACGTGAGTCAAGAATCCATCCTATAGAGTACCCAAGTATGACTTTACTCTGGTTTCAAAATATGTGTGGGCAATGGCGGAACCACGTGCAGCACATCGCAGCTGGTTTGTTTTTACCACCAGGAGAGCTGCAGTTGCACTGGGTTATGGTTTGACTATTGTCCCCACATTTTTCCACACCAATTTGATGTCATCACTTGACACTTCTGCCCTTTATTAATGATGATGTGATAAGCATGCATTGCACTGGGACTTAAGATAGTAGGCCATTCAGAGAGTTCCCACACGGATATATTTCCTGTGTTTACAGCGCTCTTGGTATCGTAGAGAAGGGCAGTATGGGACTCGTGGCTTCCAGTTGTAGTCCGGTCATCATACACTCACTGGCTGCTTCACACTGGCCTGCCTCCTCTCTCGCATTACCCAGGGTGATCCTGAAAAAATTAGAGTGATGTGAAATAAACGAATAATCTTGTTATAACATCAGCAGGACATGAGTTACACTTTCTGCTATTTATTTATCTTTAATGCTGTTGTAGTGACTTGGTCGCTCGCTCGATGGTTTGTTGGGCTGTACGGCTCTGGCCGGTTTCGGCCGGTTCGTGATGTTGCAATGATTCTGCATGTCCTGTGTAGATTTAGCATTCGCGTGATTATTCTTGGGCCAATCGCGGTAGTTTTTGACGCATGATTTGTCTTCGCTGGCCGGTCATCGTCGTCAATTGCGCGTGGATTTTTCCCCGCGATTTTCCACTCGCCTGAGTTTTTGCCAGCTTTCTTGCCACGTTTCTTCACTCGCCGCTTCCATCTTGCTTGAGAACACAACTCGCTACATACGGCTCGAGTCACTCTCACCACGCCTATCTTCGTGCTCTGCTCGCCACCGCCAAGATGTTTTCAACCCCGGCCGCTGTCCTCTTCTGCACCGAAGATTCGGGCGTTGAAACTTCAAGGCCGTTCATCTCACCGCAGCACAGACAGACTTTTCTTTCTTCAGCTGTTCGGCGTCTTATTGCCTCAACGTAACCCGAGAGTTTTCGCTTAACCGGCACGACTCACTGCTGCCCCACTCGGCGACCATTCTCTCGTCCGTTTGGCTGCTAACCGCCACGAACACTGAACTTTCGACATTTCATATCAACGACCGCACGACCCACTGCTGCTGGTCCATCAATCGACTCATCCGGGCGACTCACCTTCCCGTCACCGTCGAGCACCGCTGCTACGTACTGTACCACCTCTTCATTACCTCCGTCTGGCTCTTCAGCCCCGACTCGGCGGAGCGTCACATCTCATCAAAGACTCCGAGTTCGTCACCGCGTCTGAGCCGTTCGTCTTCGCGATCTGACTTCTCGTTGAGCGCCCTTTTCACCTTCATCCCTTCGCTGTCCTCGTTAGTCTTACTTTGGTCGCGATAGCTGGACTTTTTCCACGTACGTTTTATCGCTCATCATTTACTAGACTCACGGACATTTTGGACACTTTCTACATGTTCATTTTGTGCTTCATTTATTCGCCTGTTTACGTAAGCATATACCATAATTATTTATCTTAGGATGTAGCTACATTCTAATCAATTTAATTATTCAATTCGTCTTGTGCAATATTTCGCTCATTCAATTCTCTCTGCAAATATCTATTTTTATTAATAAACATCATGAAAAGGGAATGTTCTCTTCATGTTATTTGTGAACTGACTGTCCACGTAAAAGTAAAAATAAGGAATTGTTGACACACACTATTCATTTACAATCTACACTCATTTATTTATTCATCATTCACAATCTATCAAACGTTTACTCAAACCAACCGTGTCACATTATTTCCTACACTGTCATTTTGGTACATTTTTTTATAGTTTTAATAGTATTTGCAGGGTCGGCAGTAGAAAATTATATTTTCTGTGATTTTTCAAAACCTATGTAGTAAAATGACACAATCTTGTAAGCTGTATCTGGACAACTACTACCCAGAAAATTCCCCCCTAGGACAAGTGCCCCCCCCTCAATTATCCTAGGAGAAACTGTTGCCCCAGGTAATTATTATTATTATTATTACTATTACTAGCTGCACCCGGCGCTGAC
>JZLH01S0443934.1:14888-33003 GCA_001188425.1 Eucidaris tribuloides
ATGTACGTATGTAAATCTAGGAGGAAAAAATATGGACTCAATACTCCATGAAGTGTTGTCATGCATTCACAAAAAAAAATATATACATGTATAATATGAATCAGAAACACACGTGATGTGAATCTAATACTCTGAGAAAAGTTAGTAGAAGAGCTACAGCACATGGAAGCACCTAAAAGAATTTTCGTCCATTCGGTTTTGCTGGCTATTAATGTTTGGATGTACGTAGTCAAGGTCAAGGATAGCACATCCATTTATTCAGAAAGCCACCTTGCTTTTTTTTTAAATTTTTCGCTTCTATATTCCAACTTTAAAGGGCTGCGGTCAACATAGACAGTATTTTTGTACGAAACGTAACTGAAAGAAGCCTGGTGGTAGTGCCGCTGCCTGGAAGGCAGTTACTGTAGTGAAGTTAAAGTGATAGGCTAACATTGTGGAGCTTCAATTTAAAAAATTGTCAAATTTTGATATCTGAACTACATAGTAGTGTTCATATGGACAAATAAACACCCTAGAATAAAAAAAGTTTGGAAAGTTACACTGCCAATGGCAAGTTATGCATGAATAAACAAAACTCGGGGCGAGTTTTATTAACCTAGGTGTACACACAGTAAGTCTACGGGAGAAAATGGGCAGGTGAATCTGATCAACTTACGATTTTCACTTTTTTTAAGCACTAAATAATCATTTTGAAATACAATTTTTTTAGGGCGTCATTTTTAGACCTTATCAAAGACAATGGTAGCATGGGGAATCATGTAGCTCAGATTTTTTTTTAACTGTGGTAAATGTTAGCCAATACCTTTAACATGTTTAAATATAGTTGGGTCATTAATTTTCTGAGTCATTAACCCATTGAAGACTAGACAAGAGATATCTTGTCACAAGGTCTACTGGAAATGCGTGTCAAAGGAAAATGTAGCCAGCAACTAACAGGCATAAGTTAAGAAAAATTTGGGGTTCTTGCCAACCAATCAGATCGCACATGCAGTGGCTTGGAGCTGACCACACGTAACGGATGCATGCCACCCGATGTGAGTTAGTCGCGCTGTGGTATTGAATGCTCTGTTTGAATCGATAAGCTCCTCCCCCTATAGCTGTTTCCAGGGTTGGGTTTCTTCCGGAAAAAAATGGTTTTTCCGGGACAGTGGAAAAAACTGGAAGAAACCCCTTTTTTCCGGTTTTTACCGGAAAAAACTGGAAAAAACCGCCAAACAATATTTCCGGGCCCAATAAATTATATGAAATGCAGTAATTTTAGGAGAATTACTATACATTACAAACAAATAGGCCTACTGTATAACTGGCACCAAGATATTTAACAGACAACAAGAAAAAAAAATACTTGCCACAATCTAAATCCAAGAATTAATATTTGAAATAAAATAATTATCCTTCCAAACAATCTCTAGATAAATGGTCTGCAATAATGAGCCCGTGTATGTCATTATGTACTCATGAGCTAGCATGGATCTTGTTTCATGCTAAAGTATTGCATTAATGTCCAACTTATTATTCATTCTCGCCTCGACGTTCCCTCTGTCGGCTGAACGTGTCATTTTTAGTTATTTCACATAATAGTTAATAATCTTCTAAAAAAACTGACATCTTTGGGATCTATCGCACTTTCCATTGTGTTTAATATTTTAGCTTGGTTTATCATTCATCTAATACGCCAACAAGTTTTATATTTGGGATTTTTTTTTATTTGAAAGGTTTAGTGCACAAGGTCATATCCACACCCGAATAACAGATTTCTGAAGTACATTTAGTATTTTTTTTTTATTTAATTAGATTAATGAAAATTCTTTTGGTGGGGGGGGGGGGCGGAATCCATGATTTTTTGGGGGGGTAACTGGTATATTTTGCTATTCTATTAGCATGATTAGAGGAAAAAAATTTATAAATTTTTCTTATCGGGGCTACTTTTCTTGTTTCAGATTATTCTTTCTATTGAACCAGAATGGCATTTACGGACGCTCTTTTAATATATTTTCAGGGCTCGTTTTGCCAGTTTCGGGGGCAGTTCACCCAGCCAGGTGTTATTTTCCCTTGACTAGATCCCAAAGGTGTGTTACATAAGGCGTTAAGGTTATTCTGATTTTATACCTCATCAGACAGAGAGCGGACTGTAATCTTTCTGGTAATGAGCAGGTTATTCACTTAACCTTAACGCCTTAACGTTAAGGTTATGATGAATGATATCTAATCATTCAGTTAACTTTAACACGTTATTTGAACCTTTGGATGCTTATGAACGTTAAAATTACTTAAAAATTCAAGAGGTCCCCGACCCCTGAGATTATTCATTTAATTCATTTAAAAAAATATCTAAGGATTCAGAATCTGTTATTGGGTCGTGATTGATGATGACTTTTGGGCAGTTAACCTTCCCCACCCCCCCCCCCAAAAAAAAAAATAATAGAAATTCAAATAAAAATATAAAAATTGCCAGAAATTAAACTTTGTGCTCTTAATTCAGTTCTAAGTTTCTCACTTTGAGAGTGCCTGTTGTCTCACAACCATTAAACTTATCACTTGATAATGATGGTTTTGGTCCATCTAAGTCAACGTTCTTCTCGCCGGTTTGAATAGCTTTGACCAAAAAGTCAGTTGTTACCATGCTTAAGTGTCTGGCACACTTAGCCTCGTTAATCAGGGCAAAAAAACCATGGGGGTCTCGGGCGATTTCGCCCTGATATGGCAAAAGAGCCATAAATTGTTCTCATTACGGTGTATTTTATTTCATCTCAACTCGTAGCAGTTAGGTATTCTGGGTGATAACATAGTAGCCCTGACAAGAAATACTTTATTTGTTTTTCCCTGCATTGCACAGACTAATTATTTTGATATTTTTCTTCATGCTACGTAAACTGAGTTACATTATATACAATCAAATTACAGTATATAGTGTACATGTAGTTGCTGATGGAGAGTGGCCATTGAATGAGCGAGCGATCACACATACTATGGCGATTAGACACGTCAAATCAAAACAGGCGCGCCGAGATTCTCTCCAAGATGGAACAAAGAAACAAAGAGCTTGTTCTATTTTATTATGTTATGATAGTTCTATAAAGAAATTATTGTAATAAAATGCCTTGAAATAAACACTTAGGAGTTTTTCCGTTTCTTTCGAAGAAGCGGAAAAAACCTGTTTTTTCCGGCGCACGGAAAAACCGTATAAACGGTCTGGAAAAATAAACCGCCTGCGCTCAAAGAAACTGCAACTGAGCTGTTTCGGCAAGTTTTTCCGGAAGAAAACGCAATGATACATACTGTAAAATTAGCACAAATTAACTAATTTATAGGGCCTTGCCGAGGGTGAGTGTCACACAGTACCCATTATTTAGGCTGTCTTTATCACAATGTACCATAATTCTCACAATACTCACAATGTCATTTTTTCCTTAAAGGTATTGGCTAACATTTACCACAGTTAAAAAAAATCTGAGCTGCATGATTCCCCATGCTACCAGTGTCTTTGATGAGGTCTAAAAATGAAGCCCTGAAAAAATTGTATTTCAAAATAATTATTTAGTGCTTTAAAAAAGTGAAAATCGTAAGTTGACCAGATTCACTTTCCCATTTCCTCCCATAGACTTACTGTGTGTACACCTAGGTTAATAAAACTCGCCCCGAGTTTTGTTTATTCATGTATAACTTGCCATTGGCAGTGTAACTTTCCAAACTTTTGTATTCTAGGGTGTTTATTTGCCCATTTGAACACTACTATGTAGCTCAGATATCAAAGTTTGACAATTTTTTAAATTGAAGCTCCACAATGTTAGCCTGTCACTTTAGCTTATTCCTGTTATTTGACGGCTACATCTTCCTTTATAAAAGCAAAGTCCAATCATCTTGAACCGGTTAAAATTAACAGATCAAGCATTTGATCTTACTGTATGGTACCTCAATGTTTGTACAGAGAGTACAGCAAAGATTATGCAAACAACTGAAAGAACTTGTCTTAAAATAAAGCAAGTATAAATAAAATGGAAATATACATGTACACTACATGTATATGGAATTTCAATAATCCTAGATTACAACGTTATGTTTTGTTTAAAAAATTCCAAATTTCACTCATCTTACGTTTTATTGGGGGTTCTTGTAAAACAATGTTTGGGATTAAAAACAGTTTGTTAAACTGTCTTTTTTTTAAATCTGAAATGGAATACATGTAGTCTTTGAGTCAGTGAGTTAGTTTAAAGCAAACAATCATTTTCTGGATAATGCAAAATAAATTTACACTGTGAATGAAACTGTGGGGAAAAGTCACAAAATAATTTGCTAACATCAACATCAAAGATCGTTCAGGATGTGACAACAGTCATAAAGTAAAGAAAAACCTCACACCAGGTGAGACTGCAAGGACACCAGCAAAAAGTCTGGAGGATATAAAAGACGTTTGTGCTGATGGTCAGGAAAGTCAATAGTCAGTGGGAAACATAAGATGCAGAGTGACACACATACTTATATACTTTTGTGCATCAGATATTCGTTGTTGGTCAGAGCTTCATACATGATGAGGGGTGCACTGTTGGCTAAATAGAATAAACAAAAATATCATTACATTGTTACTCAGCTGATAATGTGACCCAACATATCGTCGGTATAGAACCAGAAGGGCATTCACGCATAACCGGTTGAGAACCAGAAGGGCGTTATCACTGTGCAAAGTCAATGGCGTTAACGCCCTTCTGGTTGTCAATGTATTTTGCATTAACGCCCTTCTGGTTCTATACCGACGATATGTTCACTGAACAAATAAAATTACATTTTTTAAACTTCTAGTCAGAATTAATGAAGGCAGAGGTTGGTAATTGTTTTTTCTTTCATTCTTTTAATTGAATAATACATGTAAGCCTTTATAGATTTAACATTTATCTACTTTATTTCTTTTTTGTTTCAAACAAAATACTTTGATTGACTGTTTGCCTGTTTGTATGTTTGTATAGGAAGAATTCATGTCAAGATTTTGTTGAGGTATATTTCATGTTTTTAATCTAAAATGGGGAAAACCACATATATTTTGGCCCTGGAGTCAGTAAATCAGTTCACGGACAACAGATGAAGATTCACATGTGAATATTAGTACACTGGAGTAAGTTTTAGAAGCTGCTTCAGTTCACAGAATCATCATCAACACAGTTCACAGAATGTGACAGTCATACAGTGAAGAAGAGCCTCGCACCAGGCAGCACCGAGAAATTATAGCGGAATACCGTGCGGCAACACCGCCACAAATCTGGAGACTATAATAGACGTTAGGCTTGATGGCCAGGAATGTCAATAGTCAACGGGAAACTTAAGACGCGGCGTGACACGCTTCTCGTTAACACACGGTAATTGGCGGGGAAAAAAACGGCAACAATGCCATGCGGTCGAGTTAGAGGGATTGATCACACCGTGACTGGAAGTTCTGTCTGCCATGCAGTTGCAGTGGGAGGAGGAACAGAATTACTCTGCCCCTACAAGTATTGTTGGCCTGAAAATGGGGGTTTGGAAAACAGAAAACAATGCAATAATAATAATAATAATAATAATAATAATAATAATAATAAATAAATGTCCCCCCTCCCCACACCTGCCAGGCAGGTAAAACCAGATAATTGTTGGAAGGAAAATATTAAAGGTTAGTGACATGATTGGGAACACTTGAAAATGCCTCAAGAACCAAATGAGTTGAAATATATACCAACTATACACTAGCAGGAGTGGATCTCCCCCCTGGGAAGATTTGTCTCTAATTTGTTTATTAAAGGAGAATCAAGCATGAACATACGAGTATTTTAATTTATTGGGGCGAAATAAAAATAGGACCCATAGAGAGCCACACAACAGGTTTCCCTGCTACGAGGGATATTCATATTTATTTTACAATGAGTCAATGTTTGACTACAAGATTTTCACAGGAGAATACTTGCATAGTTTACTTGATTCTAGAGTAGTTTTAGCCCAAGTAGAGGACAACCCCAAATCATGTCAGTTTAGAAGTACATGTGCAGTACCTGTATACACATGTACATGTAGTACTCCATTATTAGTACTTTTTTTTTTCAGGGCTACATGTACTGTACATCTTTCGATGTTTTGCAGAGACACTTACATGTAGTAGCATGCATGAAGGATCATACATTGTACGTGTACATGTGTAGCTCAGACTTTAAACCGGAAACATTGTTAAATGATGCCTTAATGTGGCCAAGACATAATCCCTGCATTGACGTCAATTCACCACTAAGACGCAAAGTCTAAATAACATCACTGTAAATCTATTTGGTTACTTTCTAAATAAGATGTGAAATTATTCATTACCCCTCTCCCTTGAAAGTGAATGAACTGTTACACATACATGTATACATGTACTGTATACGCTGAATATTTCGCAGTGGTTTTATTTTCGCGAATTTCGCGACTTACTGAATGCAAAAATTTTCACTTCCTGACAATTCTGTTCAAAGTGAATACAAATACAATTAACTCGCGAAAATATACTCTCGCGAATTCCCCATCTTGAAGCAAAATCGCAAAAATATTTTTTTTGGCAATGATCAATGGACAAAAACAACTTGCGCCTAGATCTAGACCGATTGTCACCGTCACAGCGCAGTTAACAATTGATCAAGCGATTGCGTAGATATTTTTGCGTACGTCTGTACAAAATCTTTTCTCTTGTGACGCTTTGACTGCAAAATGGTCAATGCATGCATGCAAATTGCTCTGATATGTTTCGGTGGGCACATGTTCATGTACGTGCAGGTATGGTACTGTTCGGTACGTGTACATACACTGTACGTAGCCTGCACATGCCCCAGCGGCATGCCAGCCCCACTCCTCTCACAATAATTCCTTACCACTTACAGCTGGCCACGTATGCGTTGGTTTTGCCGTTGAATTTTCTCACATGATGGCAAAATTCGGGCATTTGGATTTTGCTGTCAGGCATTTGAATCTACAATTTAAGTGCCCGACTGGGCAGGCCAAAAAATATTTTTTTGTCGAGGCCTGCATAAGATGTGACATTATGTAGGACATACATGTAAGTCACCCCTCTCTACCCCCCTCTAGACTGAATAAACGTGACCAGATCTTCTAAATTCAAAGCACAGTGGTGCAAACCAATTACAAAAACGAGGGGTGGACATTGTCATCTTCATAAGATGTTAACTTAGTACATAAGCTACATGTACTCATACCCCTCCCCTTTGAATCTAAATGAACTTGACCAGATGGACTGCATTCAAAGCATGGTGCAAAACAAATAACACAAACAAAGAGTGAACATAGCCTACTGCCTAACTGTAAAATCACTCTCATCATAAGATGTGAAAGTATTTAGCACATTTGCTATCCCTCCCCCTTTGAAGCTGAATGAACTTGACCACATCTCCTGCATTCAGATCATAGTGGTGCAAACCAATGAAAAAATGAGGGTTCAACACCATCTCCTGTTATATTTTAATAATATTTTCTTCATAAGATGTGAACTTATTTTTAGTACAACAATTACCCCTCAATCCCCCTTTAAAACTGAATGAACGTGACCACATCTACTGCATTCAAAGCACACTGACACAAACCAATAACACGAATGAGGGGTGAACATCATCTCCTTCAACAGTAGTTATGCAATCACTTTCTTCATATTAAAGATATGAAATTATGTACATGTAGTACATTTATAGTAACCACTACTTCCCCTTTTGAAACTGAATGAGCTTGCCCACATCTACTGTATTGAGAGGTGAATATGGTCTCTTGCATACCACTTTCTTCATAAGCACGGCTCGACAAACCCAGGTGCCCGAGTGCCCTAGGCACTTGAAAATCGTGGTTGGGCACTAAGAAAAAAAAGAACCTGCCCAATCAGGTAGTGCCTTTTTCTTTTTGCTATGATCAATGGACAAAAACAACTTGCGCCTAGATCTAGACCGATTGTCACCATCACAGCGCAGTTGACAATTGATCAAGCGATTGCGAAGATATTTTTGCGTACGTCTGTACAAAATCTTTTCTCTTGTGACGCTTTGACTGCAAAATGGTCAATGCATGCATGCAAATTGCTCTGATATGTTTCGGTGTGCACATGTTCATGTACGTGCAGGTATGGTACTGTTCGGTACGTGTACATACGTAGCCTGCACATGCCCCAGCGGCATGCCAGCCCCACTCCTCTCACAATAATCCCTTACCACTTACAGCTGGCCACGTATGCGTTGGTTTTGCCGTTGAATTTTCTCACATGATGGCAAAATTCGGGCATTTGGATTTTGCTGTCAGGCATTTGAATCTACAATTTAAGTGCCCGACTGGGCAGGCCAAAAAAATATTTTTTTGTCGAGGCCTGCATAAGATGTGACATTATGTAGGACATAAGTCACCCCTCTCTACCCCCTCTAGACTGAATAAACGTGACCAGATCTTCTGAATTCAAAGCACAGCAGTGCGAACCAATGACAAAAATGAGGGGTGGACATTGTCATCTTCATAAGATGTTAACTTAGTACATAAGCTACATGTACTCATACCCCTCCCCTTTGAATCTAAATGAACTTGACCAGATGTACTGCATTCAAAGCATGGTGCAAAACAAATAAAATAAAAAAAGAGTGAACCTAGCCTGCTGCCTAACTGTAAAATCACTCTCATCATAAGATGTGAAAGTATTTAGAACATTTGCTACCCCTCCCCCCTTGAATCTGAATGAACTTGACCACATCTCCTGCATTCAAATCATAGTGGTGCAAACCAATGAATACAAGGGATGAACACCATCTTGTGTTACATTTTAAAAGCACTTTCTTCATAAGATATAAAATTATTTAGTACAACAATTACCCATCCTTCCCCCTTTTAAATTGAATGAACTTGACCACATCTAGTGCATTCAAAGCATGGTGGTGCAAACCAATATTAAACAAAAACAAGGGGTGAACACTGTCTGCTGCTTAAGTGTACAATTACTTTCTTCATAAGATGTGGAATCATTTAGTACTTAAGTTACCCCTTTCCTTTCCTACCCCTAAAAAACTGAATAAACTTGACCAAATATATTGCATTCAAAGCATAGTGGCGCAAACCAATAACAAAACAAGGGGTGAACACTGTCTGCTATTTGTACAATCACTTTCTTTATAAGATGTGAAATAATTTAGCAAATTAGCTACCCCTCTACACCCCTTTCGAATATGAAATTGAATGAACTTGACCAAATCTATTGCATTCAAAGCATGGCAGTGAAAACCAATAACAAACAGAATAGGTACACACTGCCTACTGTCTAAAGTTTTGTATAATAACTTTTGTCATTAGATGTGAAATTATTTAGTATCAGCCACCCTTCCACCCCCTCCCCTTCAAATCTGAAATGAACTTGACCACATCTACTGAATTTAAACCATGTAGCACAAACCAATAATAAAAATGAGGGGTGAACATCATCTGCAGCCATTTGAATGGAAATATTCCCGTCCCTGTCTTTACGGTGATGGAAATCAATAAATCAACGCTGATCCTTTCCGGATTGAGATGCAATAAAGTCGACTGAATTGGCGAGTCAGATCATGGCGCCTCACAATCTCAATAAAATGTTGGGGGAAAAAAAGTGAAAATACTTATTTCTGAGAATAGTCAAGCTCTCTGGCTTGATCGGGGTCTGGGAAATGTTATTCAATAGTATGCAGGCAATTATCTGAAATCACTGCTCAGAGTCAGAGATTTGTGAAATGCCTGTCAGAGATGGAATGATATCTAGCTAATAAGTGGATAAAGATCTACAGTACAGTTAGGAATGTTGATTGGAGTGAAGTTGTGGCATAGCTATGAATTCTGGAAGGGGGGGGGCGGGCTCATGGTACTGTACATACTGTACATGTACGTGTATGTCTCATAATGCAAACAATTTGACGACCCCCACCCCCACAAGTCATCAAAATGCGGCAGCAATGGAAAACTATATCAATGAAGGTGATTAATATACCCCGTCCTATCAAGATGGCATTTTGTGAGGAAAGTCCCCCGATTTGTCACCACTATGCCACTATGGAAACACAGTTTCTGACACATTAAAACAACAGTGTCTTGCACATCTTTACCCCGTCCCCAAGACCAATTTTTGTGTGCCAGATCTCATTCATGAGCATTACTTGAAAAGTGAGGAGTAGATCGATCTGCAATATTTTCACCTGGTTTATTACCATATTATGCCATTACCATGGAAATGCAGTTTGTCCACATTAAGAAATATGTATTTGAACATCTTCACCATAAGGACAATGTGTGTGCCAAATTTCATGAGCATTGCTTGAAAAATGAGGAAGAATTATGAACCGCAAGCTTGACAATGGACCAACCCCTGCCCACTTCCCATCCCCCCCCCCCTAAAAAAATAAATGCTGATTACTACATCCTTTAAAGATTGGGTTATTGATTTGCAGGGATGTGCAAGTCCATTACTTCCCTTCATTATCAATACTAAACGGTAGTTTAGTACTTACAAATGGTATGTTGAAAGTCTGAGATCCAGACGTTCATGAATTTGTTGTTTAATGAGAAAAACTAATAACGACATGTTACCAGGATGTTGTTCTTTTGTGAGTTTCAATTTTGCTCATAAATGCGAATTGCGGTTACTGTGCACCGTAGCAAGACGAGCGCAGCCTCTGATTGTGCTAACGGATATCGCCCCTGCCGCGACCTTAATTGGCTAACGGGCTGATCGGACCATTTTGGAACGGCACTGTGCACGTTTGACGTCGCGGATTTTTAAATTTGCTCCTGAGCAATTGGAAAAAGGATGAAGTTTAACCGTCCAGATTTTCACCAAAACTCAATATTTTACCCCAAGTCTCTATGAAGAGTGTTTATTATATATTATCTTCACATTGGATATGATTTCAGCTGATTTGATTCATATTAGATGTTTTGATGTGCAAATCAATAACCCAATCTTTAAGATTGTGTCATTGATTTGCACGTCAAAAAACATCTAAATGAATGAAATCAGCTGAAATCATATCCAATGTGAAGATTAATATAAATAAACACCTCTCATAGAGACTTGGGGTAAAATATTGAGTTTTGGTGAAAATCTGGACGGTTAAACTTCATCCTTTTTCAAATGGCTCTGAAGCCTTTTCAAAAAAATCTTTGACGTCGGCGTGCACGGGCTGTTCCAAAATTGTCCGATCAGCCGTTAGCCAAAGGTCAAGTGGAGTTTAGCCGTTTAACCAATCAGTGCGCTCCGCTGGCCTTGCGACGGTACCGCGATTCGTAATTTGAGCAAAATTTAAACTCACAGAAAGAACAACATTCTGGTAACATGTCATTATTAGTTTTTCTCATAAAACAACAAATTCATGACGTATGGATCTCAAACTTTCAACACACCATTTGTAAGTACTAAACTACCGTTTGGTATTGATAATGAAGGGAAGTAATGGACTTGCACATCCCTGACACAATCTTCAAACTTCATTTTCCATGGGTATTAATGATTTTCAAATTCCAAATAGCGGTATTTCAACAACAAAAACAACAACAACAAATTGCAAGGCCTAACGGTGAAGACTTGACCCCAGGAACCCCTTTCCCCCTGCCAGTTAACTGAAGCAATACATCATTTCAGAAAATGCAAAATGGCCGATGGCACACTGCATCAAATCTGACATATCCAAATAAATACTATGCTTGATATTTGTGTCACATGTGAAATTGCTATGAGCATCAATGCATTAATGAACATCGGTTCTAAATGCTACGCAATGTGACAAATAGATCGCTCCACAGTTTTCACACGATTGAAATGTCAGATTTCTTCATTCATAAAAGTGACATGTATTTCAATGTCTCCACCCCCTCATTCATTATCTCTTTTTTTACCTGTTGTCTATGAAGCAAAATTCACATCATTCAGTTTCGGCAGATTGCCAACCAACCTTTGTCGTGATACATCTGTTTATTTCTATGTTTAAACATTAAAGGGCAGTGACATGATTGGGAGAAACAAAAAATGCCTCTTGAACCAAACTGGTTGAAAGATACATCAATGGATATGCCAGCTGGTGTGTATCACCTGGCTGGAAGGATTTTATCTTGAATTTGTTTACTTAAGCTGAATCAAGCATGAACCGTACCTGCATTATGTTTCTCTCGATCCCCGAAAAAATACATTCCATAGGACCCTACACAACAGATTTGTCTGTCACATGGCACACAGATGCAAGTTAAGTTTTAGTCTGAGTCAACAGTTGACTACCACATTTTCACAGTAGAATCTTCCAAGCACAGTTATGTACTTCATTCTAGAATAGTTTCACCCCAAGTTGAGGACTATCCCATATCATATCATTTACCTTTAAGTGTAGTTTTATTAAAGGGTGAACAAATAAAATTGTGATATTGTGAAATGAAACTTGTGACAGCAAGGATCAGATGATGCAACAAGTCTGTCCAATCCTACATGTACCAGAACTGTGCACTGGCAATGATCTGGAGGTTTTCAATGCCAAACCCAGATCCTGCATTCTGCACTGGACAGGACTTGTGTAGTGACTCACTCCAGAAGATCAAGGTAGATCTATCACCTTAATGTCCTGAACAATCACACACTCTGAAACACTACCATTTTTGAGAAATTGATAAAACTAGAAATATCACTGAAGGTGATTAATACCCCCGCCTACACATACATGTGTACCTGACTCATTGCCATAATATGCTGTTGCCATGGCAATGCAGTTTCTGACACATGCAAAAAAGTATGTCTTGTACATCTTCACCTTAAGACCAATGTGTGACCCAATTTTCACGAGGATTGGTCAAAAGCTGACGAAGTGTTTCGATCTGCAAGATTTTTACCTGATTTATTACCATAAACATGCCGTTACCATGGCAACGCAGTTTCCAACACATTCATAAAAGGTGTCTTGCACATCTTCACTTTAAGACTAATGTGTACGCGAAATCTCATGAGCATTGGTCAAAATCTAAGGAAGTAGTTCGATCTGCAAGATTTTTACCTCATTTTTGGCCATAAATATGCCGTTACCATGGCAACGCAGTCTCCAACACATGCAAAAAGTATGTCTTGCACATCTTCACTTCAAGACCAAGGTGTGACCCAATTTTCACGAGGATTGGTCAAAAACTGAGGAAGTAGTTTGATCTGCAGGATTTTTACCTGATTTATTACCATAAATATGCCGTTACCATGGCAACGCAGTTTCCGACACATGCGAAAAATGTGTCTTGCACATCTTTACCTCAAGACCAATGTGTGACCCAATTTTCACGAGGATTGGTTGAAAACTGAAAAAGTAGTTCGATCCGTAAGATTTGCAATGGACGGACCGACCGCCCGCCCGCCCGCCCGACCGACCGTACGCTGATTCCTATATACCCCCTTCAAACTTCGTTTGGCGGGGGTATAAAAAGCTGAGCCCTGACTTGTTCGCTGTATAAATGCATTGGATCTGCTTTCTACATGTGTAGTTATTGCAATAAAAGATCACAATAGTCATTTCTAAGCAAGTTTCAGTAGATTTGACAGTATCAAACTTTGTTTGAGATACAAAACTAACCTACAAATGGACAGAGAGGTAGTAAACATATATTCATATGTCCTATTCTTTTTATTTTAGGTTTTGATTAATGAATAAAAAGCTAAGAATGAATATTCCAAAATTGTGGCTAGTTAAAGCTGGTTTTGAGGTAAATTACATGTAGGTGAATTTGTACAGGTACATGTAATGTACACCCAGGCACAAACATATTGATGCACTGTCCATAATAATATGCTGTATACAATATTCTCCACAGAAATTTACTGAATGTAAAACTTGCTTGGAAAAATATGACATCAATGCATGTGATGTGTATTGTGCAGGCCCGCGAGTGTCCTTGTTAAACCTGAAATGCAAAAAATGTGCAGACTGAAGGGGCCTACCCAGTGTATCATACATGCATAAATGAAATTACAAATTTCACCACTTTGTATAGATGTACTGTACATGTACGTCAGTGTGTGTGTGTGTGTGTGTGTGTGTGTGTGTGTGTGTGTGTGTGTTTCGTGTCGCATGTGTGGGTGTATTTGACTGTTTTTTGTGTGAACATACACAGTGTGTGTATGTACATGAACACTATACAGTATACTGAACATCAATGTGTGATCACAATGCATTCAAGGCCAAAAAATAACATCAAGTTAAACTTAATCAAGGGAGGAGCCGACTAAAATGAAGTACTGTATTTAGTCCTGTTGAACTTGAATATCAATCATAGTACTGTCAATAGTACTTAGTAGTCTGTACTGCTGCAGAGCTGTTGGACGAATACTGTATAAAAAGCCGATTGCTCGATTTCACAACTTTTTTTATCAGAATTTTGAATTCAAAAAATTATGCTACATCAGAAACATCAATCCTACATGTACTGACAATCGTTTGTGATGATATATTGTGATTTCAAAATCATTATGGAGTACATGTACAGGTGTACATTAGATACAATGCATTTTCTAGTGGACAAGAATCCACCCCCCCCCCATTTTTTTTCAGTTTTTCTTCAATTTTACATCATGAAATTAATATTATGGTCTCGCTTACATGTATCATGTTTTGCCTGAACATTACAAACATTAAAGGTATTGGCTAACATTTACCACAGTTAAAAAAATCTGAGCCGCATGATTCCCCATGCTATCAGTGTCTTTGATGAGGTCTAAAAATGAAGCCCTGAAAAAATTGTATTTCAAAATGATTATTTAGTGCTTTAAAAAAGTGAAAATCGTAAGTTGACCAGATTCACTTGCCCATTTCTTCCCATAGACTTACTGTGTGTATACCTAGGTTAATAAAACTCGCCCCGAGTTTTATTGTTAATTCATGTATAACTTGCCATTGGCAGTGCAACTTTTGTATTCTAGGGTGTTAATTTGTCCATTTGAACACTACTATATAGCTCAGATATCAAAGTTTGACAATTTTTTAAATTGAAGCTCCACAATGTTAGCCTAAAGGCATGATTGGGGATAGTCCTCAATTTGGGGTGAAAACTATTCTAGAATCAAGTAAACTTTGCAGGGATTCTACTGTGAAAATTTTGTAGTCAAAAGTTGACTCATTTTATAATAATGTGCATCAGTATGCCTCGTAAGAGACAAATTTGTAGTGTAGCCTTCTATGGGGATTAAATCTATTGTGCCCCGATAATATTAAACTGCTGGGCTGTTCATGCTTGATTCTCCTTAAGTAAATAAGCTCAAGATAAATCCTTCCAGCCCGGAGATTCACTCCAGCTGGTGTACATTTGGTTTATCTTTCGACCAGTTTGGTTCTAAAGGCATTTTATATTTCTCCCAACCATGTCACTGAGCTTTAAACTGCATGCTAGACTTGGAATAATTTCAACTCCTATTGAAGGTCACTTCCAAATTCCAATCCTGGTATCCCCCTTTAATAGAGTACAGAAGTGCATTTTTCATCTGTGCACTTTATGCATTTTGGATGAATACATGTAATGCCTCGGGCAAAATTTGTTTTGTTCGCTTAGCTGCAAAAGCAGACAAAAAAGGAATAAATAATATACTGGACGATGTCAAATATTGATATTTGAGTGAAAAGCACTGGTACATGTACGTATGTATATTTAGAAATGAAAGAATACATGTACTTTTCAGTAGGAGAAATACTAGTATTCTTAGGCTTTCACTGATAGTACAAAGTCATATGCATGTAACCTGATCATTAACCCTATATTAACTGGGGGGGGGGGGTCAATTTGACCCTCCTCTCGACGAATTTCGCGACCATGCCGCCGCGCAATATTTTTCGATTGCGTCGCTCACTGACTTTTTACTTTCAAGTCTTGCGCATCTTTTGAGACTGTTTTCGCGAAAATCGGACGTACCGTTACGACGCTGCGGCGATTTTTATACATGCATGTCACCCCAAAATTGCTCAAAAACGTGATTTCGTGTACAAAATCAATGGAAATTGTGTTTTCAGTCAAAAATCATAAATGTACGATTATTTTTGCTTTTACTGGTTGAAATGAATTAATTCTATGCTGTTTATGATTGCAAAAGTGTCCCCAACAAATTTCATCGAAAAAACAATAGAAAAGAAAAGGTCGAAAAAACAAGGAAATACAAAAGAAATTCACAAAACAATAAAATACATAAGAAATTAATTCCAATTCGGCAAATTTTTTTGTAGATAATTGGGAGAAATGTCGGAATGAATATTTTCACAAAAAATTAGTATTCTACTAGCTATTGTACATGTAAGTGAGTTATGGGCGAAGACATAATTTCATGCACTTATTTGCATAATTAATTACTTAAAAAATAGAAAAAAATTATTTTTCGAAAATTTTACTATACAGTCGTGTAGTTTACATCCGTTACATGCGCATGCATATTTTCGTCGCGATCGCGCGTTCGGCGGCCGAGATCTGAAACCTGGTCTGAAATACCCAGTTAAAATAGGGTTAAAACCCTTCAAAAAAGTTCTGCAATCATGGCAAATAAGGTATCATTGTAAGGGGAAATAAACAGGCTTTTCAATGATACTAATATAACTAATTATATTATAATTCTAAGAGATGTATCAACGCTTAAAGACTAAAGTTGAGATGCAGAACTTTTTTTGAGGGGTTTATATAGACTTCTAAAAATCATGTGAAAATAAATTTTCCAGCTGGCGGCATGTTCACCGTATAATCCCCATTTAATCTTATTTGCTAGGTTTGTTATTTTATGGAAAATCAGCCCATGCTTAAATTTCTAATTCAGTTGAATAATAGAAAAATCCAAGCATTCTTTCCACGTCTAAAAATAAAAGAACTGATTGCATCGCATCTTGAGAGATCACTATTCTCCTAAAGAAGATTAATACAGATTAAAAGCATCTGTAGGAGAAATGTATGTAGATTTGGAAGGTTAAAAAAAGGGAGAAAATCATTGTTTTTTTTTAAGTTTCGGGGGGGGGGGGGTCCGGGGGGTAGTGGGGTACTTTTCATGTTTCAGTGCATTCCAGATATTGTTTTGCATTGAGCCCTATGGTAATTTACAAGGGATCTTTTTCAAATTTCAGGGGCATAATCGCCCCGCGCCCCCGTGTATTTTTCCCATTTGCAAAGGAGTGCTACTACATGTACCTTTAACAAAATTAGAGTGGATGGGTTAAGATCCCTCACATGAAATTATACTTGACTTTCATTTGTTGTTTGTTGGTACTATTCCTTTAACCCATTCAATACTAAGACCACATATTTGTGGTTTGCCTTTTTATCTTGGAATGTGGCTGTATATATATACAGGTACCCCATCTAATGAATATGCTAAAGTAGAGAAAAATATCAGTTATTCAATGAACTGGGTGCTACAGTGTCATAATGAATATTCATTTTGTTATGAATTTTTAAATGAGATTTAACTAGAATATTCATTAGACTTATCAAATTGGCAACGGCTGTTGTTATGATGAGGCTTTGGGTTGTTCCACTTTATTAGTGGGTGATGTATTGAACTAATTGAGAAACATATTTTAAGGATGTGTTTTTCTTTTTTATGTCATTTAAAAGTGAAAGTTATTCAATCAAAAAATATTTTTAGTCTTAAATTTCACACGAAAAATAAGATCTTAAAAATTTCATCAATAAATAATTTATTAATTAGGCGAATGTTTGACGCATCATTCAATACCCATTACCCTTTATATGTAATAGACTATTCCTGTATGTTGCCGATTTGATGAGAAAGCAAATTTGTAGTGATTATTTTACTCTGGACAGGCTCTAGTATTGAATGAGTTAAGAGAGAGCAAAATAAAGCAGTTTTGGGAAATGTTGCAACTTTTTGATATAGGCCTATCCTTTGATCAATTCCTCTCAACACTACATGTATATTGCAACAAATGTCCATAGACTCAGTGTGGTAGTAAATTGGTTCAGGGGCCAGTGTCCAGAGGTGTACCCATGATTTTTTTTTTTCTGGGCAAGTCATAATCATAAATTTGAGGACCTTTTCCACAATGAAATAATTTTTGAATGGCCGTGATGATAATCTTTTGGACTTTTTCACAATGAAATATTACAGCAAGAAATGATT
>JZLH01S0443934.1:33028-54917 GCA_001188425.1 Eucidaris tribuloides
GTGTGCAAACTGCAGAGCCTCGCAGTTCCGTATGTCTCCCCAGTATGCCGATGAAAAATCATAACTTGCATCTTTATAATGTTTAAAAAGAATGAGGAGTTGCAATTTTGATTATTCATACAATCAACATCAAGGACCATTCAACAACATTTAATCAATCTCCGGTTTTTCAATAAGTTTTGAAACACAGTGATGCCAGTGGAAAACAGTGAAATCTGCCCATGCCCTCAAGACTGCCAAATCAAATAGGCAAACTTTGAGCAGATTTTTTCGCAATTCTGTGCAGATAGACTGACTTAAATATGGAAAGAATATAATGTTATGTGCTAAAACATGCCATTGTACTGCCTGCAAAGCAGACTTACTCTTTATCTCTCTTAGTCTCTCTATTATCATATACATTATGGAAAAATTCATACAATTGGTATCACTACAATAATGCTGTTTACAATGTTGTATCTTCTAGTGCTGTATGGAAAAGACTGAAGACTGAAATTACAGTCAAATGAATATTTAGGCTTCAGCTACGATACTCGTCTTACAATTTTGTGGAGAAACATGATCAATTATTTCAAGTATTTTACAAGGATATATTTGATATGAATTTAATTGATGACAATGTTAAATTTCTTTGTTATCTAATTTTAAATATTTGACCAGTAAGCCCAATAACTACGAAGCAAAAATGGAATGTTTGACATGAACACTAGCAAGTTGGCCCCACAGTTGCTCAGGGCAGAAACAAAGATATATTTTTTTTTTCTGAAAAGAGCTTCAGATATTTTTTTCAGTTAATTAAAAAACTGCCCGGTTTCATGAGAAACATGTATGTTAACCAGTCTTGGAAATAACCGAAAAATTACACAGCTGTAGTATCTTCAACATGTATCGGTACATGTAGTCTCACAATCTGCACCAGCCTGTGAACTCGACGAAGAAGCAGGAGGAATCACATGCCATGTCCGTCGAGCCTTGGCGTAACTTCTATCAATACCAACTCGCAGCCTGAACTTACTGGCTGCCTAGCTGGCTGGCTGCCTGGGCTGCTGCTGGCCTGTTACTGGCTTGCTTGGCTAAGCTTGACTGGACTGTAACATTTTTCTCAGGAAGCCCTGGGGTTGGGGCGTGGGGGTAAGGGGGGGACGGAGGCGCATTCATTGGCTTAGCTTTAATTGCTCCGGCCAGACATCCCCCAATGATTCATCTCGAGATTCAGAGTGATATTAGTAACAGATTGTAGCTTTTCCACTAATTGACAACTTATTCCCCCGCATGCTGTCCGGTCTGTCTGTTAGCGCTAACATCGCTTAATGCCTGATTCACAGGCTTCATAATGCTGTTTTACTCAGCAGCCATTACAGGTCCCGTTATACATTGTCACTCCGGCTCGTTGACTATCAGTGCAATAAGACGTGCCACAACAATTGTACAGGTACGCGTATGTTCTGCCTGGCCCACAACAGTTTCCCCGGAGACACATGTGATCAATCGATGCAATTACCGCAGTTCTGTGTTTAAATAATTTAATTAGTGTATTTAGGTGAAGTAAATACTAGACTAATCAAAACAAATATATGCTTTAAGTACCAGGACTGTTTACAGCAGATAATTAATTTATGTACTAATTTACTCCCAATGGCCGCATGTAGCGTATGAAGCTATACGTACATGAAAATTAATGTTTATGCACTCTGTGCCCAAACAATAATTCTGCTAAATGTGATAATAGTTTGGCAAATACCATGCTTCCTGAATGTGATAATCTCAGACAATCACCAGATGACCAGATACAATTTATAAAATATATTTTATAATTAGATTAATAGATCATATTTCATCTGTTTATTATGATACAAGTGGGTCATTCAACAATAACTAGGATGTTTTAAATAGAAGAAAAATACTGATGTCTAGATTATTTTTCAACAACTGCATGCCTAAGATTTCACCAGTGAATTTTGAGTGATGGCATAGAAGTGTTTGCCACATTTTTTTTGTCGTTTTATAGATTAAAGAAGATGTTGGTTATCATTTTTTTATTTGTTTTATGAGATGAAACGGACGAGTTGTGGTGATTCACGATATAGGTCCTCGCAGCTGCGCCGGCTTGCTCGGGCATTTTTCGGTGTTTATTACGCTAATACAATACACGGGGAAGGTGAAGCACGCATCAACGTTATGGTAACCACACCACTGAAACGATAATCTGCCCTCTCATTCCATTAAAATTAATTCAGATTTGTTCTTTTTAAAATTACTATGGAATATAGTCAGAATTGGGGCAGTGCGGATCATATTGATTTATTCATATTAACGGGATCAGAGCGGTGTTTATCTTTTTAACACTCCTCCTGAGCCAAATAGCGTTTGGAGAAATAAATGGAGGATTTTCAATGTTCAATGTTTATTTTTGCTATATCTAAATCAAATGTCATAGCCAATCTTAAATCAGGTACTGCTATGAAATGAGAAAGGTTCTTATAAATTGTGGCCATAGTCCATTATTTGTTCACTACCCTACTAAAAAAATAAGCCTCTTGTTTTTAAAAGGCAACATAATTTTGGAAAGTAGTGGAAAATAATTGTTACTCATATGTGTTTTTGCTAACCTATTTTTTCAATAAATCTCTTAAAATCGCCAACTGTTGGGATGTCTTCCATCTTTGAAAATTAAGGAGGCCCCATGACTTGTGCTACCAGGTAGATTTTCGCCTTACATATTTTGAAAGGAGTTTCGTCTATTTTATTTGATATGACAATTTACATGATTAATTCCCAGATTAAATAATTACTTTCTTAATAAGTCAAATAAAGAGTTTAGTTAGGGACATCATTATTGCGCTTCAGTTCTTTCCAAATAATAAATTTCACCATCAACAAAAAGATAAGTTATTTATGAACTATTCACATTCCTAACTTATAGTGTGAGTCCTTGCTTGGTAAGTGTGTAAGCCGACCTTTGTCTACTACCTTTATCTCCGCAATTAAAAATTCAAGGCATGGTAAGTCAGACGTTTTTACGCACAACATGCATCAACTACTAAATGGCGGACACATAACAGTCGCGCGTATAAATAGCTTCGCCAGAGTTCATACCGTGCACTCAGATGTTAGTGCACGTTAGACAATGAGAATGATCAATCACGTTACACATTTTGCATTGAACCAAAGCAAAATTATCCAAGAATGTTGTGATTTATGCGTCCCTTTGCGATGCCGTAACCATTTCCAGCCCCACTGCTGAACATTAATCACTGCGATGGAAATATACTAGTGTTAGTCGGTTGAATTGCACCCCATTCATGCTAATATTTCTCTGTGCCTACACTAGGGATACAGCAGTCTAGATTCCCACAGCATTTACACAAATATACAGCATAAAGTTAGATCATAACTAATTCGTGGAAATCAACGAATTATGATTTCTTTTTTCAATGGCCTAGTATTTTCTTTGGAAAGCAGAGAAATAAGCCCCCAGAAATTCTACACAGCAATATCCGTATCAACTATGGTGTAGCTGCTGGTAGTGTTATGTTGCGCATGGAGAATACTTGTTGCTAAAAATAAAACCAGAGTTTAACCAAAAATACAATGTGAGTAGTGGGCGTGGCGCTTAACTTTAAAACGACTAAGGGAATTTTCTGTAATTGTAAGTTGGCTATAAATATCGCAATTATGCATGCCACATATGTTTGGACCAATATGATATGGTTTGTCCCACCTCTTAGGGTGGGGGGGGGGGGAGGGAGGCGGGAATGGGGTGGGGGAGGTGTGGAGTAACTGATCTGAGTTAATTCCAGGTCATCAGTGTCTTTTCTAGAAATTATGGGTGTATTACTCTGCCTTAAGATAAGCATTGAACAAAATATTAATATAGACATATTTTCAAACCATGTATGCAACAGATGGGTGCTTCTAAAATGATCGCTCTAGTACAGGAAGAGAGTTAGTCTGAAACAGTAACACTTTCATTTTTAACAAAACTGCTACACAATATCATAATGCCTAGCAGAGTACTACATGCTAACGCAGGAATCTTTATGTTGGCAATGGCAATTGTTAATATTGCCACTCTTGGGCAGCGCAGCAAAATTTCACTGTTTAAACTTTGCCAATCCTGCAAAACAACTATTACATTTAAAGGAAACTGTCCGATGTTATAATGCAAATGTAATATGCCTTCACTGGAAACCAACAAAATGACTTCTGATGGAAAAAATTTTCATCATCAACCATACTCCAGTTTATGTTTAAATGCACACGTTGAAATATTTATTTCAATGTCATTAAGAAAATGATAAACTTCACCAAGTATTAGAAGCTACATGTTATGCTGATGTATCGTCAAATCCTTCACCGTTGTACTGCCTACAACCTCAGAGTTGTGGCGAAAATAGTAAAAAAAAACCCTGTCCTATCAAAAAATGAAATAACATTGAGTAATTATTCATTTTTTTTTTATTCACAGTATTTTGTTGAAGACAGCAAAACCATGTACTTTCATCGTGTTGTATATTTGATAAGTCTTTCAATTAATGTTATGAAGCAAAAAAATGTATCCACTGGCCAATTGTATTACAGAAGCAATAGCATATGAAAATTTATTGAATGCATACATCCTTTGACGTAAATGTGCCTTTACTGATTTCCTGGCTAATCTTTGTCACAATTGTGTAATTTAATATAGGTTGGTCATGTTAGTACAACATAGCATACCAGTAACATTCCCCATTAAGTTTTTCAAGGCTATGGGGCACACTGCCATTATGGTACAGCTAATGGTCATTTGGCTGATTTACCAGTTCAGGCGTTAGGCATTCCATTCCCACAGTAACAGCATATAATGATACAAGTGTACATTATTACTGCTTGTTTATTCAGTCTTAGTGTATATTTCTTATGAAAAAATGCATTTTGATAGTTGAATTACAACATGCTATCTCAATTACAGTGCTGCATTATTGCTATAATTGCTGATAATGTTGTACATTACAGACATACAACAGCAACAAAAACTCAGTATTCTCATTTTTTTTGGGGGGGAGGGGGGGGGCTGATTTTCAGGTTAATAAAATGACATTGACCTTAAGTTTGGAAACGAAATAATCCAGAGTTCTTTAGAACTTTTCTTTTAGTCAGCGTTCTGAAGGCTTAATCAAAATGAAATCTGGGCTATATTCATATTGTAATTACCACATTTCCTTATTGCTAAAAAAGTAGTAAAGATAAGGGTTATGAAAAACTACACCAGATATTATATATCTTGAAAAAGTAGGAAAAAAGGTGGTAACTGGATTTAATGTTACTATATTGACAATCTATTCTAGTTGTTTGTTAATGCCACAAGTGTTAGACTTATAATGTTTTAGGAATGGAGAAAAAACGATATCGAATGAATTGACAAGTCTGTGCAGTTATCTGTGATTTTATGTGTTGAAGATCAAAGAACAACTACATTGTACAAGTCTGCAAATACCTTGTTTTCATAAAATGATTTCACAGTTATTAGTCACCTGAGCCAAAGGCCTCAAGTGAGCTATTGCGATACGCTTTTTGTCCGTCGTCCGTCGCTGCGTCGTGCGGTGTGCGTCGTGCGTCGTTCTCGTTCGTCGGTGCGTAAACTTTTACACATTTGAGCTTCTTCTTTCCAAAAGTTGATTGGATTTGGGCCAAACTTGGCAGGAATGATCCTTAGGGGGTAGGGCATTGAAGGGTCCCCAACTGGTCCACCTCTGGCCCTGCGGGGGCCAGAGGGTGCAGGGCCCTAAAGGGCCAACAAGTGTAGTTTCAAACAATCTTCTTCTCAGATCCAGAAATAGTTTAGTTAAGCCACTTTGGTGTAGATAGCCTCTATAT
Source organism: Eucidaris tribuloides (assembly GCA_001188425.1). Taxonomy (NCBI): domain Eukaryota; kingdom Metazoa; phylum Echinodermata; class Echinoidea; order Cidaroida; family Cidaridae; genus Eucidaris; species Eucidaris tribuloides. Next base: position 38,885 of record JZLH01S0443934.1, read on the forward strand.
GTGCTGAATTAATGTTCCTCATGACAATGCCAGGGTGGCCTGTTTGGCCCCAAGGGGGGCAAAAGTTTGGCGGTTAGGGCCCTATGGAATAATTCACATTCACGTCAGCTGGATTTTGACCAAAACTTGGTGGGAATGATCCTCATGGTGGGAGCGGAAGAGGGTCCTGGAATGGTACAATCCAGGCCCCCTGGGGGCCCATGTGGCAGAGGCCCATACAGCCCAAACTAGGTAAACTTTTCTAACACAAGCCCATTTGCTAACCAAATTGGGTGGTAGATGCGTAACAGCGGACCATCAATGCTTAATTTTGGTGGGTCAAAGGTCACAATATGTAGGTCAAAGGTCAAATGAAGTCAGGTTTCTTCTTTGCTTGGAATTGGCCTTCCTCTCTAATCAGAAATAGTTTAGTTAACGCACTTTGGTGTGTGAAACCTCTATATGCTGCTGGAATTAATGTTCCTCATGACAATTTGCCACGGATGCCCTGTATTTGCCCCCCAAGGGGCAAAGTTTGCGGGTAGGGCTCTACAGGAATAATTCACATTCACATCAATGATTAGACCACACTTGGTGGGGACTATGCATCTCCAGGGGAGGTGTGGATAGAGGGTCGAGTGTGTTCATCTTATTTGGGACCTAATGCGTCTTAGGTAGCCACAGTCCCCCCCCCCCCTCTTCTGTGTTGCCCCCGCTGGTTGGCCCGAGGGGGGCGAGGGCCATAAGGGGGTCAACCCTAGGAACTTTCTTAGTCCAACACAAGCCATATTGTAAACCAAACTTGGGTGGTAGATGACGTAACAGGGACCTCAATGTATATTTGGGGGTCGAAGGTCACATAAAGTAGGTCAAAGGTCAAATGTTAGATACTAGGGTCGTGCCTTGCTTTATTATAAACGATGTTTAGAATTTAATTTAACTTGGCAAAATCAGCTGTGGCAAGGGGGAGGCAAGTTTTTCAATCTGGTTCATTTGGCTATTGTTGGTGCTAATGTAGCATATCAGGCCTCCAAGGGCCAAAATATATGTAGACTGAGTGTTTTCTAGGCGTACCATAGAGACGTTTGCGAGACCTCAGGTGAGCGTCGTGCCCCCGGGCTCTTGTTTTAAGTGATCTTAAAAAATCTAGACTAGAACTGCTCGATAAATATACCTTATATACTATATTATTTTATTTTATGTATGTGGCTTTCTTTTGGAAAGCTGTTTGTTTGGTTCAATTATAAGTGCTTTCTACATTATATTGTTTTCAAATTTTAATGTGGCTGCAGTCAGGTCTACCTGATTTAAAACTTGTCTTGATTTCCCCCCCCGTATTTATGTAACAAAATATACATGTCTATAGATGATATTATGCAGGCTCCACACTAACACTTTTTCGAACTTAGCCTTTGGGCAAGGTAAAACTATCTCTGTTAGATTTTTACTTGCCCGAATAAATAATCTACTTGCCCAAAATGAAAAAAAAAAATAATAAAAAACAGTAAAAATAATTTCTCCCTAATTTTAACAACAACAATCATTTCATAGTATTGGATGTTTGTTATTTTAATTTTGGAGGTTGCAAAATTTGTTTATTGAATTCAAAGAGTCATAAAATTGCGTATAATGAAGAATAATGATGAAATTTAGTATTGAAGTATACTGAAAACAAATTGTATACATTGTATTGGCTAAGATTTTTATGTTTTGCCTCCTGTATAATTTTCATAACTTAAAATTTTGCTTGCCCAATTGGGCAAGTAAATTATTAACATTTTGAGTTTTGACATTGCCGACTTTGAAAATTTTACTTGCCCGGGCAGCGGGCAAGTGCTAGTGTTGAGCCCTGTATTATAATGGTACTATTATTCATATAACAACTGCTCGTAACAAACGCAATAATGTTTAGATACTTATGTCTGTGAATTGCAAGCATCCATAATTGTTTTATGAACTGCAGTAAGTAGACACACTCCCATTTAGTGATTTAGGAATCTACAAAGAAGCCTAAAAATTACCTCAACACTGTAAATTCCATATAATTGCGCGAAGCTTTCTGTGCATTTTGAATATAAATTATAGACATTGTAACAGTCCCTATTTATGTAACTTCCATTATTGCTGAACTTATTTCCTTATGCCCTAACCAGACTGCAACATGTTATAACCAGACGGTCTGTTCTTGTTTCTCTCAATGTCGGTTGGATGACACAAAATTGCCGGCAGTAGCCTGTGCCTACTAGCTAAACAAGAAGATAATATGTATTTGTAATTATGTACGTAGCCCGTGAAAGGAAATGGAAGTAATTTTATGGAATTTGTATTAAAATAGTTTTGAAGAAAAGTCTTGTTAAGTGGGAAAAAAGTGTGTGAATTAATTCTGGAAGGGGGGGGCGGGCTCATGGTTACTGTAACATACGTACATGTACGTGTACTGTCTTCCATATAATGCAAACAATTGACGACCCCCACCCCCACAAGTCATCAAAAATGCGGAGCAATGGAAAACTTATTCAATGAAGGTGATTAATATACCCCGTCTATCAAGATGGCATATTTGTGAGGAAAGTCCCCCGATTGTCACCACTATGCCACTATGGAAACACAGTTTCTGACACATTAAACAACAGTGTCTTTGCACATCTTTTACCCCTCTCCCAAGACCAATGTGTTGTGCTGCCAGATCTCATTCAATGAGCATTACTTGAAAGTGAGGATAATCGCATCTGCAATATTTTCACCTGCGTTTATTACCATATTTGCCATTACCATGGGAAATTGCCAGTTTGTCCACATTAAGAAATATGTATTTGAACATCTTCCCATAAGGACAATGTTTGGTGTGGCCAAATTTTCACATGAGCAATTCTGAAAAATGAGGCAAGAATTATGAACCGCAAAGCTTACAATGGACAACCCCTGCCCCACTTCCATCCCCCCCCCCTAAAAAAATAAATGCTGATTACTACAATCCTTTAAAGATTGGTTATTGATTTGCAGGATGTGCAAGTCATTACTTCCTTCATTATCAATACTAAACGGATAGTTTTAGGTACTTACAAAATGTACTGTGAAGTCTGAGATCCAGACGTCATGAATTTGTTGTTTATGAGAAAAACTAATAACGACATGTTACCAGGAATTGTTGTTCTTTTGTGAGTTTCAATTTTGCTCAAAAATGCGATTTGCGTTACTGTGCACCGTAGCAAGACGAGCGCAGCCTCTGATGCGCTAACGGTAATATACGCTCCTGCCGCGACCTTAATTTGGCTAACGGCTGATCGGACATTTGGAACGGCACCGTGCGTTTGACGTCCGGATTTTTTAAATTTAGCTCCTGAGCAAAATGAGAAAAAGGATGAAGTTTTAACCGTCCAGATTTCACCAAAACTCAATTATTTTAACCCCAAGTCTCTATGAGGCAGTGTTTATTATCATATTATCTTCACATTGGAATGATTTCAGCTGATTTGATTATATTAGATGTTTGATGTGCAAATCAATACCCAATCTTTAAGATTGTGTCATTGATGTTGCACGGTCAAAAAACATCTAAATGAATGAATTCAGCTGAAATAAATAATCCAATGTTGAAGATAATATAAATAAACAACCTCTCATAAGAGACTTGGGGTAAAATATTGAGTTTTGGTGAAATATCTGGACTCGGTTAAACTTCATCCTTTTTCAAATTGGACTTCTGAAGCCTTTCAAAAAATCTTTGATCGGCTGGCAGCGGCTGTTCCAAAATTGTCCGATCAGCGTTGCCAAAGGTCAGTGGAGTTTTAGCCGTTTAACCAATCAGTGCGCTCCGCTGGCCTTGGACTGGTCTACCGCGATCGTAATCTTTGAGCAATTTAAACTCCACAGAAAAACAACATTCTTGTAACATTGTCATTATTTATTTATTCTCATAAAACACAACAAATTGCATCACGTATGGATCTCAAACTTTTGCAAACACCCATTTGTAAGTACTAAACTTACCGTTTGGTATTGATAATGAAGGAAAGTAATGGACTTCGCAACATCCCTGACACAATCTTCAAACTTCATTTTCCGATGGGTATTAAAATGATTTTCAAATTCCAAATAGCGGTTTTCAACAACAAAAACAACAACAACAAATTGCAAGGCTCTAAACGCGGAAGACTTGACCCAGGAACCCCTTTCCCCCTGCCAGTTAACTGAAGCCAATACATATTTCAGAAAATGCAAACATGGCCGATGGCACACTGCATCAAATTGAACATATCCAAATAAAAATACGTGAGCTTGATATTTGTTGTCACATGGAAATTGCTATGAGCATCAATGCATGTAATGAACACATCGCTATCTAAATGCCTACGCAATGTGACAAATAGATCGCTCCAGTTTTCACCGATTGAAATGTCAGAATTTCTTCATTCATTTAAAGTGACATTGATTTCAATGTCTCCACCCCCCTCATTATATTATCTCTTTTTTTACCTGTTGTCTATGAAAGCAAATTCACATCACCTTCAGTCTTCGAGATTGCCAAACAACCTTTGTCGTGATCATCTGTTTCATTCTTGTTAAACATTAAGGGCATGACATGATGGCGAGAAACAAAAAATCCTGCTTGAACCAAAACGGTTGAAAGATACATCATGGATATGCCAGCTTGGTGGTGATCACCTGGCTGTACTGGAGGATTTTATCTGGTATTTGTTTACTTAAGCTGAATCAAGATTTGAACCGTACCTGCATTATGTTTCTTCCGATCCCGAAAAAAATACATTCCATAGGACCCTACACAACAGCTTTTGTCTGTCACATGGCACAGCGATGAAGTTAGTTTTAGTCTGAGTCAACCGTCGGACTACCACATTTTCACAGTAGAATCTTCAGCACAGTTTATGTACTTCATTCTAGAATGTGTCACGCCAAGTTGAGGCACTATCCCAATATCATATCATTTACCTTTATAGTGTAGTTTTATTAAAGGGCTGAACAAATAAAATTGTGATATTTGCTTGAAATGAAACTTGTGACGCAAGGATCAGATTTGATGCACAAGTCTGTCCAATCCTACATGTACCAGAACTGTCTGCACTGCAATGATTCTGAGAGGTTTTTCAATGCCAAACCCAGATCCTGCATTCTGCCAACTGGACAGGACTTGTGTAGTGGACTCACTCCAGAAGTCAAGTAGATCTATCACCTAATGTCCTGAACCAATCACACACTCTGAAACACTAATTTTTGAGAAATGATAAACTAGAAAATATCACTGGAAGGTGATTAATACCCCGCCTACACATACATGTGTACCTTGACTCATTTGCCATAATATGCTGTTGCCATGGCCAATGCAGTTTTTCGACACATGCAAAAAAGTATGTCTTGTACATCCTTCACCTTAAGACACAATGTGTGACCCAATTTTCACGAGGATCTGGTCAAACTGACGAAAGCTGTTTCGAATCTGCAAGATTTTTACGCTGCATTTATATACCATTAAACATGCCGTTACATGGCAACGCAGTTTTCCAACACATCATAAAAGGTGTTCTTGCAACATCTTCACTTTAAGGAATGTGTACTGCGAAATCTCATGAGCATTGGTCAAAATCTAAGGAAGTAGTCCGATTCTGCAAGATTTTTACCTCATTTTATAGGCCATAAATATGCCGTTACCATGGAACCGCGGTCTCACAACACAGCAAAAGTATGTCTTCACCATCTTCACTTCAAGACCAAGGTGTGACCCCAATTTTTCACGAGGATTGGTCAAAAACTGAGGAAGTAGTTGATTGCAGGATTTTTACCTGATTTGATTCTTACCATAATATGCCGTTACCATGGCAACGCAGTTTCCGACACATGCGAAAAATGTGTCTTGCACATCTTTACCTCAGGACAATGCCTGTTGACCAATTTTCACGAGATTGGTTGAAAACTTGAAAAAGTTAGTTTCGATCCGTAAGATTTGGCAAATGGACGGACGACGCCGCTCCGCCCGCCCGACGACCGTCACGCTGATTCCTATATACCCCCTTCAACTCTCGTTGGCGGGGTATAAAAAGCTGAGCCCTGACTTGATCGCTGTATAATGGCATTGGATCTGCTTTCTACATGTGTAGTTATTGCAATTAAAAGATCCAATATCATTTCTAAGCGCAGTTTAGTAAATTTGACAGTATCCAAACTTCTATTGAGATACAAACCTAACCTACAAATTGGACAGGAGACGGTAGTAAACATATATTCATAATGTCCTATTCTTTTATTTTAGTTCTTGATTAATGAAATACAAAAGCTAAGAATGAATATTCCAAAATTGTGGCTGTTAAAGCTGGTTTTGAACGGTAAATTACATGTAGCCTGAATTTTGTACAGGCTACACTGTACATGTACCACCCAGGCACAACATATTGGATGCACTGTCTCCATAATAATGATGCGCTGATACATATTCTCCACAGAATTTACTGAATGTTAAAACGTTGCTGTGGAAAAAATATGACATCAATGCATGTGATGTGTATTGTGCAGGCCTGCGAGTGGTCTTGTAAACTGAAATGCAAAAAATGTGCAGGACTTGAAGGGCGCTACCCAGTGTATCTACATGCATAAATAAATTAACAAATTTCACCACTTTGTATAGAGGGTAGTGTACATGTAACTCGTGTGTGTTGTGTGGTGTGTGTGTGTGTGAGTGTGTGTGTGTGTCGTGTTTTCGTGTACGCATGTGTGGGTGTATGTTGTACTGTATTTTGTGTACCATACACAGTGGTGTATGTACATGAAACTTACCAGTATACTGAACATCAATGTGTGATCACAATGCATTCAAGGCCAAAAATAACATCAAGTTAAACTTAATCAAGGGATGAGCCGACTAAAATAAGTACTGTATTTATCCTGTTGAACTTTGAAGTATCAATCATATGTACTGTTCAAGTAGTACTTAGTAGTCTGTACTGCTGCAGGGCGTTGAGACGAATCACTGTATAAAAAAGCCGATTGCTCGATTTCACAACTTTTTTTATCAGAATTTTTTGAATTCAAAAATTATGCTACATCAGAAACATCATCCTACATGTACTGACAATCGTTTGTGATGATATATTGTGATTTCAAAATCATTATGGAGTACATGTACAGGTGTACATTAGATACAATGCATTTTCTAGTGGACAAGAATCCACCCCCCCCCCATTTTTTTTCAGTTTTTCTTCATTTTACATCATGAAATTAATATTATGGTCTCGCTTACATGTATCATGTTTTGCCTGAACATTACAAACATTAAGGTATTGGCTAACATTTACCACAGTTAAAAAAATCTGAGCCGCATGATTCCCCATGCTATCACGTGTCTTTGATGAGGTCTAAAAATGAAGCCTGAAAAAATTGTATTTCAAAATGATTATTTAGTGCCTTTAAAAAAGTGAAAATCGTAAGTTGACCAGATTCACTTGCCCATTTCTTCCACTAAGACTTACTGTGGTATACCTAGGTTAATAAAACTCGCCCCGAGTTTTATTGTAATTCATGTATACTTGCCATTGGCAGTGCAACTTTTGTATTCTAGGTGTTTAATTTGTCCATTTGAACACTACTATATAGCTCAGATATCAAAGTTTGACAATTTTTTAAATTGAAGCTCCACAATGTTAGCCTAAAGGCATGATTGGGGATAGTCCTCAATTTGGGTGAAAACTATTCTAGAATCAAGTAAACTTTGCAGGATTCTACTTGTAAAATTTTGTAGTCAAAAGTTGACTCATTTATAATAATGTGCATACAGTATGCCTCGTAAGAGACAATTTGTAGTGTAGCCTTCTATGGGGATTAAATCTATTGTGCCCGATAATATTAAACTGTGCGGCTGTTCATGCTTGATTCTCCTTAAGTAAATAAGCTCAAGATAAATCCTTCCAGCCCGGAGATTCACTCCAGCTGGTGTACATTTGGTTTATCTTTCGACCAGTTTGTTTCTAAAGGCATTTTATATTTCTCCCAACCATGTCACTGAGCTTTAAACTGCATGCTAGACTTGAATAATTTTCAACTCCTATTGAAGGTCACTTCCAAATTCCAATCCTGGTATCCCCCTTTAATAGAGTACAGAAGTGCATTTTTCATCTGTGCACTTTATGCATTTTGGATGAATACATGTAATGCCTCGGGCAAAATTGTTTTGTTCGCTTAGCTGCAAAAGCAGACAAAAAAGGAATAAATAATATACTGGACGATGTCAAATATGATATTGAGTGAAAGCACTGTACATGTACGTATGTATATTTTAGAAATGAAAGAATACATGTACTTTTCAGTAGGAGAAATACTAGTATTCTTAGGCTTTCACTGATAGTACAAAGTCATATGCATGTAACCTGATCATTAACCCTATATTAACTGGGGGGGGGGGGTCAATTTGACCCTCCTCTCGACGAATTTCGCGACCATGCCCGCGCAATATTTTTCGATTGCGTCGCTCACTGACTTTTTACTTTTCAAGTCTTGCGCATCTTTTGAGACTGTTTTCGCGAAAATCGGACGTACCGTTACGACGCTGCGCGATTTTTATACATGCATGTCAACCCCAAAATTGCTCAAAAACGATGATTTCGTGTACAAAATCAATGGAAATTGTGTTTTCCAGTCAAAAATCATAAATGTACGATTATATTTTGCTTTTACTGGTTGAAATGAATTATTCTATGCTGTTTATATGCAAAAGTGTCCCAACAAATTTCATCGAAAAACAATAAAGAAAAAGAAGTCGAAAAACAAGGAAATACAAAAGAAATTCACAAAACAATAAATACATAAGAAATTAATCTCACATTCGGCAAATTTTTTGTAGATAATTTGGAGAAATGTCGGAATGAATATTTTCACAAAAAATTAGTATTCTACTAGCTATTGTACATGTAAGTGAGTTATGGGCGAAGACATAATTTCATGCACTTATTTGCATAATTAATTACTTAAAAATAGAAAAAAATTATTTTTTCGAAAATTTTACTATACAGTCGTGTAGTTTACATCCGTTACCATGCGCAATGCATATTTTTCGTCGCGATTCGCGCGTTTCGGCGGCCGAGATCTGAACCTGGTCTGAAATCACCAGTTTAAATAGGGGTTAAAACCTCAAAAAAGTTCTGCAATCATGGCAAATAAGGTATCATTGTAAGGGGAAATAAACAGGCTTTTCAATGATACTAATATAACTAATTATATTATAATTCTAAGAGATGTATCAACGCTTAAAGACTAAAGTTGAGATGCAGAACTTTTTTGAGGGTTTATATAGACTTCTAAAAATCATGTGAAAATAAATTTTCCAGCTGGCGGCATGTTCACCGTATAATCCCCATTTAATCTTATTTGCTAGGTTTGTTATTTTATGGAAAATCAGCCATGCTTAAATTTCTAATTCAGTTTGAATAATAGAAAAATCCAAGCATTCTTTCCACGTCTAAAAATAAAAGAACTGATTGCATCGCATCTTGAGAGATCACTATTCTCCTAAAAGAAGATTAATACAGAATTAAAAGCATCTGTAGAGAAATGTATGTAGATTTGGAAGGTTAAAAAAAGGAGAAAATCATTGTTTTTTTTTATTTCGGGGGGGGGGGGGGCGGGGGGATGGGGTACTTTTCAGTTTCAGTGCATTCCAGATATTGTTTGCATTGAGCCCTATGGTAATTTACAAGGGATCTTTTTCAAATTTCAGGGCATAATCGCCCCGCGCCCCGTGTATTTTTCCCATTTGCAAAGGAGTGCCTACTACATGTACCTTTAACAAAATTAGAGTGGATGGGTTAAGATCCCTCACATGAAATTATACTTGACTTTATTTGTTGTTTGTTGGTACTTTCCTTTAACCCATTCAATACTAAGACCACATATTTGTGGTTTCCTTTTATCTATGGAATGTGGCTGTATATATATACAGGTACCCCATCTAATGAATATGCTAAAGTAGAGAAAAATATCAGTTATCAATGAACTGGGTTGCTACAGTGTCATAATGAATATTCATTTTGTTATTGAATTTTTAAATGAGATTTAACTAGAATATTCATTAGACTTATCAAATTGGCAACGGCTGTTGTTATGATGAGGCTTTGGGTTGTTCCACTTTATTAGTGGGTGATGTATTGAACTAATTGAGAAACATATTTTACGAATGTGTTTTTCTTTTTTATGTCATTTAAAAGTGAAAGTTATTCAATCAAAAAATATTTTTAGTCTTAAATTTCACACGAAAAATAAGATCTTAAAAATTTCATCAATAAATAATTTATTAATTAGGCGAATGTTTGACGCATCATTCAATACCCATTACCCTTTATATGTAATAGACTATTCCTGTATGTTGCCGATTTGATGAGAAAGCAAATTTGTAGTGATTATTTTACTCTGGACAGGCTCTAGTATTGAATGAGTTAAGAGAAAGCAAAATAAAGCAGTTTTGGGAAATGTTGCAATTTTTTGATATCTAGGCCTATCCTATTTTTATCAATTCCTCTCAACACCATATTGCAACAAATGTCTATAGAGTCAGTGTGGTACTAAAATGGTTCAGGGGCCAGTGTCCAGGGGTGTACCTATGATTTTTTTTCTGGGCAAGTCATACGGTAATCATAAATTTGAGGACCTTTTCACAATGTAATAATTTTTGGATGGCCGTGATCATCATCTTTTGGACTTTTTCACAATGAAATACTACAGCAAGAAATGATTAACCCACTGAAGATGGCTTGATTTTGCTTTAACACACATTCCCCAAAGACCTCGCGACGAGATATCTCATATCTAGTCTTGAATCTATAGTAAACAAATATACCATGCACTGAGAGGCTCCAGTGGAAATTATGGATTCTAAGGTGACTGGCATAGCACTATTTTCTGAGGGGCGCAGCCCCGAAGAAAATAGTGCTATATGCTAGTCACCGAAGAGAATCCATAATTTCCACTGGTGCCTCGAAAAAAGTGCTTGGTCCTTGATCAAAAAATTAAAATAACGAAGTCTAAAAGTGATGATTGAACAGAGTAAGTCTGATTAAAATATCAACTCACCATTCATCATCAGTTAGCGTACTTTTAAATTTGGGCACATTGCAGCGTTGCTATCTGCACTGCGTGAACGTCACATCGCGGTACGTCAATACACGTCGCACGCACAGCTGCGGAGAGTTTACACAGTGCTTGGTGTCGCATACGTTGGGGCAGTGGCTTGTGACGTCACGATATCGGTATAGCGGAAATTATACCGATATCGTGACGTCACGATTCTGGGATATCTATCTTTTGGCAGAGCTGGGTTGGTGGTGAAACTATTTAATGTCACGTGAGCCAACCTTGGCCAATCACTACAAGGATACTTTTTGATCTAGGATATAATTTAAAATGTACTTGATCAATGCAGTTTCATTTATGTCATTATGAAAAGGCCCATAAAAAAATGTCTGGAACAAATGAGGTCCTTTCGAAATTTTGGGTGGGTCATACGACTCTTCCGACCCGACCCCTCGCATACACCCATGGTGTCCCGTCCTACCCCAGCTACACCCTCTGAGTTTAGAAGTAGGCTGGGGTCATTTCTGTACTAGTCAAGAGATACCTCATTAAGCCCCACAACTGCCATAAGTATGTGTTGTACTCAAAGGCAAAGAATCTCATAAATGCACCCCTTCCCAGTACAGAAAAAAAAACCTTTCATGCCTTTAGGCTATTGATGAAGGACACATCTATGAAATCTGAGGATCAGTAAAAATCTAGAATTTACAAAATGCAAAAAAATCCAAAGGCTGTTTAATGTATGTTCTATGCGAGGAATTTTTGTCTCTAGGAGACAGTAATTCAAATTAAAGTCACGGTCACTAATAATTCGACTAAACCCGAGTTTCTAACTCTATATACTACAGTAGTGTAGTGTACATGTAGGTTCTTACAGTAGAAGTAGATGGTATTTTCTGCTACATGTACAGTGTATATTGTAATACACAATATGTAAGTTTTAGGCATGCAAAAGAGATGCCCTGCCTTTAACCCTTTCAAGGCCATTGCAATATAAGTCCATAGACTCTGTGTGCGATATTCTGAGTTGGAACTAAAGCAGCATACATGTACTCTACATTAGTGCTGGGCGATGTTTTGATAATATCGAAATTAGTTGATGTTGAAAAAATATCAATTCCACAATAATGATCTCATGATTATTTCAAAATATCACCAGAGGCACGATATGGCACAAAATACTGTCGATTATGAAAACCGTATGGGGTAAATGCATGCACTGCAGTGGGAGGGACCAAGAATTCCGCACAGCTAAGAATACTCTGCACACGAGAGGTAAAAACAGGGAGGTACTGTAGGAGTAAAAGAGAGACCTCCATGCTGTTCAGCTATCAAAATTGTGGTAGTGCAAGGGGAGTAGTGCATTTACTATTTTGTCAACAAATCTGTCAACACACTGCCAACTAAAAATGCCATTTATAAAGAGTTGGCACCACAAATCTCCAGATCTACTTACATTGGGGTCTACAGAAAGCAACATTGTTTTGACTACATTCTGATAACAGGCCGAAAGAGCGCACTGTCAATTTAAGCCTAAAATAGATTTATCTTATTCATCACAAATCTGTTTTTCAACTCAGGCGATAAATCGTGTTATTGACGATGTTTTTTCCACGATAATCGAATGAGGTTTAGATCAAATTTCGCCACCTCTAATTCTGAGTTGGAACTAAAAGTGTTTGGGGGCCACTGTCCCGGGCTCTGCCCACTGTACATGTATGAGAGATCAATCCTATTTTAGAAGTCGGTTGGGGTTATTTCTGTACCCAAGAGATCACTCACTAAGCCCCACAACTGCCACTAGTACTGTATGTGTTACTTAATGCTGAAAGCAAATCCTGTGGAATCCTGTATGTGACAATGCAACGTACTAAACATGAATTATTGATACAAATCATGCGTAGGCGATGAACATGGCTGCGGGGAAAGTGTTACAAAATCACGAAATGACAAAAATGTGGTACATCTCTGTACTGTAACTTTATGGGTCATTTCAGGGTAATCTCTGCAACTTAGGTTGTAGGCCTACAGAAGAATAAAAAAAACCAAAAAACAAAGGACTTACGTATGTTATGGCATTTAATCAATGGAAAAAATTAGCCTTACTCATTGGAGACGATTTGATTTTGCTACAACACACATTTTCCATAGACCCCGTCTGAGATATCTCGAACTTGATAGTCTGCAACAGCCTAACAGACCTCTCTGTTCATAAACAAGAACTGATATACTCTCTCTACTAGTAGTACAGTATAAATTGCAGGGTAGGAATTAATTATTAATTATTTTTTAAGGGTGATTTTTATTAGAGCCTTGGGGCTATTTTTGAATTTTGTGGGGCTATTTTTCTACCACTGGGGCTACTTTTTCGCTGCATCAGAATTTGAAGAATACAATGAAAGATTGCAGATGTTTTAGCCACTGCTTCATCCATAAAAGCAACCATTTAATTCATTTTTGTTTGAATGCCATAATAAAAAAAAAGTGAAATTTTTCATAGCAAATCTGAGGGCAATTCTTAAGGAAATGGTCACCCCAAAGAATTGGGTTTGGGGGATTTTAAGGGGCGATTTGGGCTTAGCCAAGGGCTAAATCGTCTGTCGCCCTGGGTTATTTCCTACGCTGATAAATTGATTTCCATGAATACAGTAAATCACAATAAGTGCATACCAGCGAAAAAAAATACATGGTGGCTAAGGGCGATTTGCCCCCTAATCAGTCAAAATATCCACCCTAAAATCCTGTAACTGCATAGAGTAAACTGTTCACGAGGGCTACTTTATTTCAAAAGAGCCACCGTGAAGAAGAAAAGTATTTTTTACCCTGGTGCATACATACATGTACATTGTGAGCCTGTTAAAGGCCAGTTGCATGATTGGGAAAAGTCGAATACATACTACACTGGCTGGAGTGTAGATTCAGGCTGAAAGGGTTTGTCTTCAATTTGTTTCCTTGAAGAGAAACAAGCATATAATGACACATTTTGTTTAATTCTTTTTTTTTGTTTTTAGCGCTGTACCCTGAGTTACAAAATCATGTAAAAATTATGTAATAAGTGTGAAAATAACAAATTTAGCTTCATTTTCACCCCATTTTTCGTATTCAGTTTATGCGTTTTTGTTGTGCACTTGCACAGCCTCTGCATCATAACCACTGACTTCAGTGATCAAAATACATTTTTGGACACAAGAGGGCGCTGCGCAACGTGGTACACCGGGGAACAACTGTACCCCGGGGTAGCGCGTGATGTATCATATTGAATCTCTGGCCCGCATAGAAATTTATCCCATAGAAAACTACACAACAAATTCAAATGTCACACAGCATTTTTCAATAGCCTGACTACTTCAGAAACCTGACAAACAATTGATTCTGAGAGCATTGTATCCTAAACAGGGGACTTTTTCCAATCTTGCCATTTTGAAGACAAATTCTTTGATAGGGACCCTATTTTCTGATATCATTATTTCATCAATTTCAGTACCAGCATTTATGTCAGTGACTATGTATATTTATTTTATTTATTTTTTTTTTTAATACATATATACAATATACAAAGTATAAAAACATAAGATAGAGGAGACAGCAAGGAAAGCAAAAAGCTTTATAATACAGCTGCCACCTTAAGTATTAAAATACAATGTTGTTAAATATAATAGATCAAACTATAGATGGGCATATTTATACCATACACTCTAATTTACATACATGGATCCAAAACAAATCCCTATCGGCTGCGAATAGTGACCAGTCGACCCCCGGATCCAGATTCAAATCTCAAAGACCTAAATTTTAAGCATTTGTGGATTAAATATGAATCGTTAAGACCCATATCCAAAACTCGACCGGCCCCCACCCACAGCCGACCAGGACACATTTCTAACCCCTGCAACCCAGAGTGTACAAGATAATGTTTATTAATTTATCTAAAATATCATTAACTAATAAAACAAAATAGAATGAAAATAACAACAAGAGCCCCAGGGGGCACGACGCTCACCTGAGGACTCGCAAACTCTCTATGGTGCCCATATAAAAAACATCAGTTACATATAGTTTTGGCCCTTGGAACCTGATATCTATAGGCACCAACATAGCCAAATGAACCAGTTGGAAAACTTTGCATCCTCTTGCCATATAGCTGATTTTGCCAAGTTAAATTAAATTCTAACATCCGTTTTAATAAAAAGAAGGCACGCCCTAGTATCTTAGCATTTGACCCTAGACCTACTTATGTGACCTTGACCCCAATTTAACATTGAGGTCACTATACATGTAACATCTACCATTCAAGTTGTCACGAAATGGCCAATACCACCAAAGAAGAAAACTTGCAGGTATATTCTATCATTGACTTCATTTGACCTTTTGACCTACATGTGACTTTGACCCCAAATAACATTGAGGTCCCTGTTACACACCTACCACCCAGTTTGGTTACAAATGGACTTGTGGTTAAGAAAGTTACCTAGTTTGGGCCTTATGGGCCCTGTCCCCTGGGCCCCCAGGGGGCCTGTGTACCATTCAAGAACCCTCTATCCCCTCCCCTGAGGATCATTCCCACCAAGTTTGATTTAAATCCATTGACCACATCTATATAACTATGTATTACAGACAGGCTACATGACCTTTTAGTAAGATATGACATTTAATGTTCAGTAAACACATTTATCACTAGTACTCTGTGTTTGTCATCGATTATTTACATTTCGTCTTTTGCTGACGTGAATAAATGAGTGAAAAATAGCAAATTAATTATCTTGATTTGAATATAGTTATAACCGAGTTGCACATGTGATTGAATTACATTCCCATAGGCTATAAATCCTACCCATGTCCTCAAAATTATTACTCTTTGCCCCCTCTTAGGTTCGTCAGGCCATACCAAAATGAAGGCACATTGAGATTAGATCCAATCCGCTGGGCCGCATATATCTCACAGAATTTGATCATGAGAGTGAAACATATGTATTTCACTCTTCTCTTT